>JAQFVV010012416.1:1771766-2030813 GCA_028023455.1 Epiperipatus broadwayi | reverse complement strand
ATGGGTGCTGATATAGTACGCGCTCGGTGGCCATTTTGAATTTGAAAACAGCCAAAAACACTGCTGGCACATGCAAGCGATAAATGTCATCGACTAGAAACACTCATTTTTTAAAAAAGTAAATCGCCTGAGGCACTATAATTAAAAAAGGTGTTGGGAAGGGACTACACTTAAAAAAAATTGCGGGAAACGTCACATTAAATAGCTTAAGGTGATACTATCAAAAAAAAAGGGCGGGAAAAGGAAAAGAGGTGAAAATTAAAAAATACTTTAAAATAAACCAAAAACGCTAATTTATATATATAGTCATAATCAAACATTGCAATATTTACAAAAATCCGTTAAAATATAGCGATCACTAGAAAAATAATATAATGCTATAAATCAAACCTTACTTTAAAATAAACCAAAAACGCTAATTTATATATATAGTCATAATCAAACATTACTTTAAAATAAACCAAAACCGCTAATATATATAGTCATGATAATCAAATATTGCAATTGTAAATCTCAAATGATTAACTCTATGTTAAGGCATTTTTTAAAAAAAAAATCGTAAATGATATTTACAAAAACTCGTTAAAATATAGCGATCATTAGAAAAATAATAAATGCTATTTTAAAAATATCAGTCCGGTCTATCAACGCTATATACTAAATCAGTATTATAATTTTAAAAAACAATATTTAAAAAGTATAATGCTATAAATCAAACATTGAGTTCTAACGTCACATTGAATAGCCAAAGGTTATACTATGGAAAATAAACCAAAACCGCTAATATATATAGTCATGATAATCAAATATTGCAATAGTAAATCTCAAAAGAACCCTATGTTAAGGCACTTTTTTTAAAAAAAATCATAAATGATATTTACAAAAATCCGTTAAAATATAGCGATCATTAGAAAAATAATAAATGCTATTTTAAAAATATCAGTCCGGTCTATCAACGCTATATACTAAATCAGTATTATAATTTTAAAAAACAATATTTAAAAACTATAATGCTATAAATCAAACATTGAGTTGTAACGTCACATTGAATAGCCAAAGGTTATACTATGGAAAAAAAGAGCGGGAAAAGAAAAAGAGATGAAAATTAAAAAATACTTTAAAATAAACCAAAAATGCTAATTTATATATATAGTCGTAATCAAACATTACTTTAAAATAAACCAAAAACGCTAATATATATAGTCATGATAATCAAATATTGCAATTGTAAATCTCAAATGATTAACTCTATGTTAAGGCATTTTTTAAAAAAAAAATCGTAAATGATATTTACAAAAACTCGTTAAAATATAGCGATCATTAGAAAAATAATAAATGCTATTTTAAAAATATCAGTCCGGTCTATCAACGCTATATACTAAATCAGTATTATAATTTTAAAAAACAATATTTAAAAAGTATAATGCTATAAATCAAACATTGAGTTGTAACGTCACATTGAATAGCCAAAGGTTATACTATGGAAAATAAACCAAAACTGCTAATATTTATTGCAATAGTAAATCTCAAAAGATTAACCCTATGTTAAGGCACTTTTTTTAAAAAAAATCATAAATGATATTTACAAAAATCCGTTAAAATATAGCGATCATTAGAAAAATAATAAATGCTATTTTAAAAATATCAGTCCGGTCTATCAACGCTATATACTAAATCAGTATTATAATTTTAAAAAACAATATTTAAAAACTATAATGCTATAAATCAAACATTGAGTTGTAACGTCACATTGAATAGCCAAAGGTTATACTATGGAAAAAAGAGCGGGAAAAGAAAAAGAGATGAAAATTAAAAAATACTTTAAAATAAACCAAAAACGCTAATTTATATATATAGTCATAATCAAACATTACTTTAAAATAAACCAAAACCACTAATATATATAGTCATGATAATCAAATATTGCAATAGTAAATGTCAAAAGATTAACTCTATGTTAAAGCACTTTTTTTAAAAAAAATCGTAAATGATATTTACAAAAACCCGTTAAAATATAGCGATCATTAGAAAAATAATAAATGCTATTTTAAAAATATCAGTCCGGTTTATCAACGCTATATACTAAATCAGTATTATAATTTTAAAAAACAATATTTAAAAACTATAATGCTATAAATCAAACATTGAGTTGTAACGTCACATTGAATAGCCAAAGGTTATACTATGGAAAATAAACCAAAACCGCTAATATATATAGTCATGATAATCAAATATTGCAATAGTAAATCTCAAAAGATTAACCCTATGTTAAGGCACTTTTTTTAAAAAAAATCATAAATGATATTTACAAAAATCCGTTAAAATATAGCGATCATTAGAAAAATAATAAATGCTATTTTAAAAATATCAGTCCGGTCTATCAACGCTATATACTAAATCAGTATTATAATTTTAAAAAACAATATTTAAAAACTATAATGCTATAAATCAAACATTGAGTTGTAACGTCACATTGAATAGTCAAAGGTTATACTATGGAAAAAAAGAGCGGGAAAAGAAAAAAGAGATGAAAATTAAAAAATACTTTAAAATAAACCAAAAACGCTAATTTATATATATAGTCATAATCAAACATTGCAATAGCATTTATTTAAGTAATTTTTTACTAATATTTTAAGAATTTAAAAAAAATTACCAACTCTCGATCGGATGGATGGTCGTCCGCTCAGGCTAAATTTGGTTCTTCCTCTTCATTACTGCAATACCACAAAACATCAAATTATACTTTTAAGATTTAGGTTTATTATTTTAAAGAAGACGCCAGTAAATAATTAATTTATTCAGGAAACATCGCAGCTTGATATGGTCTCTTTCAAATTTATTTTTAAAACTGTGTACTTGGGTCTGACACAAGGTATCTATGACGTAAGATAATTTCCAAGAATTATAGTTCGGATTTGGGCCTTTGTCTTACTAAGATAAAAGAAAGTGTTAAGTTAAACTTTCAAATTTAAAAAAAAACAAAACTATAAACCAGCTAATGAACTTTTATGGCTCAAGCCTAACTAGTCATCAAATGCAAAAGATGGTTAAAATTAATTATAACAAAAAATTTAGAATAAATTAATGATGTAAAAATATAATCGCACTGTAACATATTATACATCACAACTTGTACTCATATATATATATGGGTGCCGATACATGTATTAGTTTTAAGATTTTAGTTTTAACACTTTAAAGACGCAAATAAAATTATTTGGTCATTTATTATAAAAAATATAAAAATAAATTAATGATTTAATTTATTTACGGGTGTATTCTTTTTTTACTTTCTAGTGCATGTATTTCGACGTAGTCGACCCACGTAGTCTATCATGTCAGCTGCCATCCCACCCCATCCAGTATTATGAATGCCTAATAAAATATATTCTTTAATTATATTTGCGTATTCACTTATTGTTGCTAATTCTGTCTATCATTCCGTTTCACCTTCTATGTATCATAGTAGGCCTGTTTGTCAAATTCAAACCCATCCCAGACCACGTGTATAATCCTATAATAATGTACTTTGATGTATAATAACGTATGTTTACGTGTATGTGCGCACATCTAATATATAAATAAATATATTTATATATTAGATGTGCGCACATATTAGACATCAAAATACATTATTATAAGATTATATACATAACGATGTTAGGCTTGAAGCATAAAAGTCCATTAGCTGGTTTACAGTTGTTTTTTTTTTTTAATTTGAAAGTTTAACTTAACACTTTCTTTTATCTTAATAAGACAAAGGCCCAATCCGAACTATAATTCTTGGAAATTATCTTACGTCATAGATACCTTGTGTCAGACCCAAGTACACAGTTTTAAAAATAAATTTGAAAGAGACCATATCAAGCTGCGATATTTCCTGAATAAATTAATTGTTTACTGGCGTCTTCTTTAAAATAATAAACCTAAATCTTAAAAGTATAATTTGATGTTTTGTGGTATTGCAGTAATGAAGAGGAAGAACCAAATTTAGCCTGAGCGGACGACCATCCATCCGATCGAGAGTTGGTAATTTTTTTTAAATTCTTAAAATATTAGTAAAAAATTACTTAAATAAATGCTATTGCAATGTTTGATTATGACTATATATATAAATTAGCGTTTTTGGTTTATTTTAAAGTATTTTTTAATTTTCATCTCTTTTTCTATTCAATGTGACGTTACAACTCAATGTTTGATTTATAGCATTATAGTTTTTAAATATTGTTTTTTAAAATTATAATACTGATTTAGTATATAGCGTTGATAGACCGGACTGATATTTTTAAAATAGCATTTATTATTTTTCTAATGATCGCTATATTTTAACGGGTTTTTGTAAATATCATTTACGATTTTTTTTTTAAAAAATGCCTTAACATAGGGTTAATCTTTTGACATTTACTATTGCAATATTTGATTATCATGACTATATATATTAGCGGTTTTGGTTTATTTTAAAGTAATGTTTGATTATGACTATATATATAAATTAGCGTTTTTGGTTTATTTTAAAGTAAGGTTTGATTTATAGCATTATATTATTTTTCTAGTGATCGCTATATTTTAACGGATTTTTGTAAATATTGCAATGTTTGATTATGACTATATATATAAATTAGCGTTTTTGGTTTATTTTAAAGTAAGGTTTGATTTATAGCATTATATTATTTTTCTAGTGATCGCTATATTTTAACGGATTTTTGTAAATATTGCAATGTTTGATTATGACTATATATATAAATTAGCGTTTTTGGTTTATTTTAAAGCATTTTTTAATTTTCACCTCTTTTCCTTTTCCCGCCCTTTTTTTTTTTGATAGTATCACCTTAAGCTATTTAATGTGACGTTTCCCGCAATTTTTTTAAGTGTAGTCCCTTCCCAACACCTTTTTTAATTATAGTGCCTCAGGCGATTTACTTTTTTAAAAAATGAGTGTTTCTAGTCAATGACATTTATCGCTTGCATGTGCCAGCAGTGTTTTTGGCTGTTTTCAAATTCAAAATGGCCGCCTAGCGCGTACTATATCAGCACCAAAAAATGCATGTCTTCTCTTTCATTAAAAAAAAAACAACTATATAATAACAAATTAAAATAAAATGCAAAAAACAAATGAGAAAAAAAAAAGAATGAATTGTAAATTTAAATAAAATGTAATATGTGATATATAAAAGGAAAAACAATATGGCCGTAGGTGTGAAAGTCTGTTGGACAAATTAAATTCCACGGACAAAGAAATGTTATCAACGGAAGATCTTTGCCTGATCTGTTAAATTAATTGGGACTTACATTCCGGCCACTAATTAAATAGAGAAACATAATGATAAGAATTGGTTGGAAATCTAAGTCTTAATTAAAAAATTTTAACAACAATGAACAAAAGAATGAGATTAAGAAAATTACAATTTTTGTCTGGCATTGCTAGTAGAGACTTTAGAGAAGCAACAGCTAAAAGAAAATGGAAGAAGTGCATGGCTAGTGGCGTTAAAGGGACGTGGGTTCAGATTCAGGCCGTCTCATCACTGACTCGCAATGTAAGATCTTTGCCTGACCTGCTAGAGGGACCGCCGCTTCTGTAGCTGTCAATTGAAACTCAACCTAAAGAATCAACCAGCAAACTGGATGAAAATAACCCCCACAAACTGAGGAAGTTAATGGAGAACCTAAGGAATCAACAAGCAAAACTGGAAACGAAACTAACCCCACAAACTGAGGAGGTTAATCAAGAGCGCTCGGAAGAAATACCCATGGGACAATTACAACAAAGCCTAGGTAAAAGCATGAATGCATTTTCATTTGTCTACTATTCATAACTAAATATAAAATTAATGATTTGATAAAATAGAACTCTATCAACAGGACTTTAAGAACTTTAATATCTGACCTATTTTCATATGTTTATGATGGCCATGTATTTTATAAGTGTGTGTTTATTATTATTATTATTATAATGTAATTTTTTTATATAAAGTGTGAATATTATTATTAAACATATTTGTCATTAAATTTCGTATCCTTGCTTTATTCTCCTATCACCAAGCTACAACAGGGGGGAAAATGTAATTAGTGATTGAAGGGGCATAGTGATTTGTTTAAGATATTCATGTGCTGCTTGTTCGTGCGAAATCCCAAATCTAAAAAATAAATAGCAAGTGCTGGACATTCGTTAAGTTTCTTTGAAATAGTTTGCTTTGTTCAGCAGCCGAGGGTATCTTGGTCGGGAAAAATAATGCCAAGATAATATGTACATATTGCCTTGGGGTTCGATCAAGGGTATAGATATGAAATTAAGTTTGTATCTGTATTAGCTCTCTGCTTGTATTGTAACGGCGTTGGTTAAAATAATAAGATAATAAAGAATCTAAGTTGTAAACAATAAATGGATAGAAATAAAAGTTATGAAAAGAATAAATGGATATAATAAATATCATATAGAATAAAATAATCGAAATAAATATAGTTGAAAGTACAAATAATTAATCAACGGTACGAATAACCATTTTCCGTTGTAATATATATATCAAATTCTATCATATATATGTTCTTTTCTGCATTTATGTATAATTCTATCATATATATATTGTTTTGTATGTGTATATATATATACACACAATAGTTCTAAAACTAGATTAGAAAAATAATTCAAAAAAACGTTTCTATATTAGTCACGTGTATTCTATCATATATATATATTTTGTTTACATTTATATATAAAAAAAGTAATAACAACTAGGGCACCAAACTAATTCAAAAAAATGTTTTTACATTATTCGAATGTATTTTTATCTCAAATTCTATCTGATATACAAAAAGAGTTTCTAAAACTACATCAGAAAAATAATTCATATAAACGTTTTTATATTATTGAAATGTATTTTATCACATATATAATATTTATTTATACATTTAATTATTGAAAACAATAATAATAATAAAAAATAAATAATAAAACCAATTCAATACTCACAGAATCCTTGCTAAATATTAGCATCGGATTCAAATTTGAATACACTTATGAAGGCATCAAACCTGATTATGATAGCAAATAAAACTAACAGTAATCCTTTTGTCTTTTTGATATAATCCATTTTTTTACTTTCCTTCTGATTTATTTTTTTTTGGAAAAATAATTTTCTAGAAAGAGAGCTTATAAAAGCCCCTCCATAAATAAATGTAATTTTGAAGCTGTAAAACTAAAGCAATCGACTGTGAAACATGATTTACGGACATTAAATGTAAAAAACAAAAAAAAAATAAAAACATTAAAAATTCTATTTTACAAAACTTTCATAAAAAATCCAATTTTTACCGTAGAAAAAAAAGTAATACCTCATTTAAATCAAAAAACTATGGCGGATGGAATGGTCTGTGAACCGTAGTGTACTCCTTACTGATTCCATGCAAACTCAGTTAAAACTCAAAATTTTTGTTCACTGGCTCTCAGGGGTGGTTCAGACTCAAGGGGTGTAATATATTAATTATATTATATTATTAAAAAATGGGATGTGACCTGAAATGCATTCTTTTCAAGTTAAAAGTGTACTCAAATGTCAAACAGTAAGAACAGCTTATGAGACAGTATGCAAAGAGAACTTTAATAAATTGTAATATTTCACAATATTATTATATATTATATTATTGAAAATGGGATATTACCTAAAATATGCATTCTTTTCAAGTAAAAACTGTACTCAAATAAATATCAAACAGTAAGAACAGCTTATGAGACAGTATGCAAATAGAACATTAGAAAATTGTAATGTATTACTATATTATAATATTAATGATTATGTTATTGAAAATTGGGGTATGATCTAAAATATGCAATCTTTTCAATTAAAAAGTGTACTCAAATCAATATCAAACAGTAAGACCAGCTTATGAGACAGCATGCAAAGAGAACTTTAGTAAATTATGATGTATTACTATATTATCTCTTTGAATCCTGAGCGGCCATTTTAAATTTAAAAAAAAATTACAGGACATATAATTTTAAATGAAATTTCTAATTTATTACAATAAATATATATATACATTTTTACTAAGGGCAAATATGAAAGAATGTAATAAAGCTGATAAAATAGTCATTACAAAAAAAATAATCAAAAAAGCATTTTTTTTTTTACATTTTTAAACATTTATTTTTACATTGGTTCACAAATTCCCAATTTTGAAAGGTATAACTTAAAATTACAATTTTATAGACAGCTTCATCACGTGTCTCAAAATGCTGAAAAAAATTATATATAATGTCTTACCTGAGGTAATTTTTCTATGCAAAAATTACACAAACAGTGCGATTGGTAATTTCCATTTTTACTAGCTGCCCCAGATGTACTACTTTTCCAACAGAGTATAAGCGAAAATTGTTTGGGGTTCTTTGCATGCAGGTATCTGCTAGAAATATGTTTGGTTTTTAGTGGGGAAAATAATAACAGGGATAATTTACAAGAAGTTGAGGACTTTGGTAAATTGTAATGTAATGTATAGTTTATTATATTATCATTATTATATATTACTTTTATTATATTATATTAGTGAAAAATGGTGTGTGCCCTAAAATGTGTATTCTTTTCATGTAAATATAATGTACTCAAAAAATAAATATTAAACACAAATTTCTCCAAAATAAAATGAACAAAAAAAATCAATAAATATCAAAATAAACAAATGTATTTTCAGCACTGATCATGTATGTGTGTGGGAGATGAAATATGAGAGTGGCTGGCTGAGGGTATATGATGAGGTTGATGTCCATGTTTTTATTTCATTGAAATGTATTGTCTGAAATTCTATTTTATATGTATGTTGTTTTCTGCATATATATATATCAAATTCTATCGTATATATATTCTTTTCTGTATTTATATATAATTTTATCATATGTATATATTGTTTTGTATGTGTATATATATAATAAGCAGTTCTAAACCTAGGTTAGAAAAATAATTAAAAAAAACATTTTTATATTAGTCACATGTATTTTATCATATATATATATATATATTATGTCTACATTTATATATTAAAAAAAAGTAATAATAACTAGGTCACCAAACTAATTCAAAAAAATGTTTTTACATTATCCAAATGTGTTTTTATCTCAAAATTCTATCCTATATACAAAAAGAGTTTCTAAAACTACATCAGAAAAATAATTCAAATAAACATTGTTATATTATTGAAATGTATTTTATCATATATATATATTACTTATATGTACATTTAATTATAGAAAACAATAATAATAAATAAATAATTAAACTAATTCAATACTCACAGAGTCCTTCCTAAATGTTAGCATCAGTTTGAAATTTGAATTCATTTATGAAGACATCAAACATGATTATTATAGTAAATAAAACTATCAGTAATCCTTTTGTTTTTTTTTTATATAATCCTTTTTTTTTTACTTTCTTTCTGATGTATTTTTTTGGAGGGAAAATAAGTTTTTAGAAAGAGGGTCTATAAAAGCCCCTGCATAAATAAACGTTATTTTGAAGCTGTAAAACTAAAGCAATCGAGCGTGAAACATGATTTATGATCATTAAGTCTAAAAAACAAAAGAAAAATAAAAAAATTTAAAATTGCATTTTACAAAAACTTTCATAAAAAATCCAATTTTTATCGTAGAAAAAAAAGTAATACTTCATTTACATCGGAAAAGGATTGTGGATCAAATGGTCTGAGAACCATAACTGTCCTGCTTACCGATTCGATGTAAACTCAGTTGACAATCAAAATTTTTGTTCAGGTGCTCACAGGGGCGGTTCAGACTCAAGGGGTCTAATATATTAATTATTATATTATACTATTTAAGATTTAATACTCTTGACATTATAACGATCCAAACGAAGTGGGAGATCGCATCGCACCGCACCGCACCGCACTACCAAAGGGCGCCATCTAGGCATCTGAGCCTAGAAAAATTTATAAAGTAGGCAGATACGCGCTGTTAGGATTCCACTTTATTTACATATTTAGATCGTTAGCCCATTGTCACTAGCTCAGCGGAGACGCAGAGATAAAAATCTATAAATCTTATATCTTAAATATAAAGAATAAAATAATAAAAGCCACTGCCAGAAATTAACACAGAAAAATATTTATTTACGCACATATAAAATCATTCTAAATTCGAGGAATAAGTTTAACATTTAGATTTTTATCTTAATTTTTAATTTTACATTTAAAATAGCTTGCTATAATGTTTAATATTTTATTTAGAGGGTCGAGTATGAATGGACTACATAGGTCTGCATTTGAAAGGAAAATATTCTTCCCTGATTTAACCTTAGGCAACAAATTTCGCAATCAACTGGCGCCAATCCATCTGATACATTCATGTATTCAATGTAGCATGATACGACAACACAAAATACTATATTGTCAGGAATGTACATCTGAACAATAAGTAGAAATAGAGAAGACATTGACTCTCCACCAACAGGAATGTGACATCTGTGGGCAAGTAGATCAATAAACTAAAAACTCCATAAGAATGGACTGCGGTCTTCTGCCGACTTACAAACCCATCCATAGGCAAACAGAGGGTGTGTGGCGTATATCTATAATCCTGCCTGTAGCGGATCTCATACTACATTTACTAATTACACAAATATATCCAATCCATTGAACCAATTCAACTACGAAATGAATAACCTAAGATTACCCTCCCTTAATACAACTTTACAAAACTATATAGCCATTCGCGCCCGACTTAATTTTAACATTTATATACGTTCGCACAGATTTATTTAAAAAAGTTGGGTATAGATCGATTACACAGATTCCACAGTCAAAAACATTTCAAAATAAACATAAACGATCAAAATACAAAATTATTGATACCGACAATCGCAGAGGGAAACTTATAAGTAACCCAATAGTATTCACCATAAGATACTTGCGTTGTCACCAATAACTTAAAAGACATCCGAATAAATACATTTTAGATACTCACCGTAAGGTATCATTATTTATCGAATGTCTATATATTTTGATCAAATATGAAAACCAAAATCTAATTAACCGATAAACAATCCATGCAAGCGTCTATAGACAACTTAAATGTAATGCATTTAATAATTTCTACAATAAAATATTACTACACATAAAAAATATTAAAAGGGAAATGATTCTTTTAACAATCGGGAAAGATATAAAATTAACCATTATTAATTTGATTTAAAACTTACAAAAAGTCAGATAAGAGTCCATTTTAAATAAGTCGGCTTGTTTATTAATTTGTTCAACTTGACGAAAGTTCTTGATTGATTTTAAGAATTGTTCCTTTCCTATAGCTTACGGTAGCAGAACTCCCGGTTCCTGGTGTCAATGTCCACGGAGTCTTTAATTGAAAGATCGATCTAATGTTCAGGAGGTGGCATTTGCTGGTTCATGGTATCAGTCATTTCATTTCAGAGATAAGTGGGAGAGAACGATAAAGTGCGTCTTTATCGCTCGTCTCTCCAACCAAGTTGAAAAAAGCTCTTCAACTCAATATTTTTTTCTTTTTATATCATCCACAAGGATTCACTGAACAAAATGTCACTAATCTGTTTTTTCGTTATGGTCCGGGCCAAGGCTTAGTGCTTCCATTTGTCAAGCTAAAATCTCTTTCTTCTCTTATCTAACTTTCCATCTGACTTTTTAATTAAACAGCTTTTAGATAATTAATAAACAATCATTTCCTTTTATAGATTACAGGAATTAATTAATACCTGCTTTTATTTTAACTTACGTTATTTTTTTTATTAAAATATTTTTATATTTCAATCTTGTATTTTTTATTTAAAAAAAATACATTCAAATACTTTTTTTTTTTTTGCTTATGAAAAAAAAAATTTTTAAAGTTTAACATCTGTGCGAATGTATACACGTTTAACAATGTTTTAATTTTAGCGTTTAGTTTTTTACTTTTATTTGCGAACTTTTAAGTTTTTATTTTAAATTAATGTAACGACATATTTATATATCGTTACAACGTATATAGTGAAATTAAATTCATAAAAGTTACACTAATATTCCTTAAGGCTGTGCTTTCAGAGATTCAACTCCATATTCATAGCCTCCAAACGTAATAATTTATGCAAATCTATGCAAGCTCATTTATATTGTCCATCTCTTTGATATAGAAAAGCATGTATCCTTCCTGTTTATTGCCTTTAAGTCTCTTGCTATATACCATGCTTCCTTCACCTTCCTTTTGATGTCATTTCTTTCAGTGGAAATTATTTTAGCACATGCAGGTTCAAATTCATGATTAACCTTTTTTGGGTGGTGTACAAATACTGAGCTGCCTGCATTTCTGCTTAATACTCTTTTGTATAAGTTTTTGTGTTGAGCTACTCTATTGTTTATAGTGGCTCGGGTCTCATCATAGTATACTGCTCCACAGTTAGCCTGAGGGCATGTCATTTTGTACACCACATGTGGTGTTGATTGTATGTCAATCTTAACCTTAGAATTGTTAATAATTCTATTAGTGTTAGGAGGCAATAAAGAGGAAAGATACCTGCTTTTCTATATCAAAGAGATGGACAATATGAGGTTGCCTAGATTTGCATAAATTATTAGGTTTGGAGGCTATGAATATGGAGTTGAATGCTCTGAAAGCGCTTAGCTTTAAGAAATATTAGTGTCAGTTTTATGAATTTAATTTCACTATATATGTCAAGCATATTAAATCATACATAATTATTAATAGTGAAGAAAAAAATCTGAAATTACTATATTATACTATTAAAAAATGGGGTGTGACCTGAAATATGCATTTTTTTAAAGTAAAAATTGTACTCAAATAAATATCAAACAGTAAGAGCAGCTTATGAGACACTATGCAAAGAGAATGTTAATAAATTGTAATGTATTACTATATTATAATATATTTATTATTATATTATTGTAAAATGCGGTGTGACCTAAAATATGTATTTTTTTCAAGTAAAAAGTGTACTCAAATAAATATCAAATGGTAAGAATTGCTTATGAGACAGTATGCAAAACGAACTTTAGTAAATTGTAATGTGTTACTATATTATATTAATTATTATAATAGTTTTAACAAGGCTGTAAACCTTAGCAATGAGCGTCTGAAAAAATCGTCACTAGGGACCTCTGTAGGTCTTTAAAACACATGCTTACGCTATGCTTTGTTAAAACTATTACTGAAATAATAGTGAGCGTTTAATAAAATTTATAATTAATTATTATATTATATTATTTACAATTTTTTGTTGTGACCTAAAATATGAAATCTTTTGAAGTAAAAAATGTACTCAAATAAATATCAAACATTAAGAACAGCTTACGATGCAGCATGCAAAGAGAACTTTAGTAAATTATGATGTATTACTATATTATCTCTCTGAATCCTGAGCGGCCATTTTAAATTTTAAAAATAAATTACAGGACATATAATTTTAAATGAAATTTCTAATTTATTACAATAAATATAAATATATATACATTTTTAGTAAGGGCAAATATGAAAGAATCTAATGAAGCTGATAAAATAATCATTACAAAAAAAATTAAAAAAGGGTATTTTTTTTTACATTTTTAAACATATTTATTTTTACATTCGTTCACAAATTCCCAATTTTGAAAGATATAACTTAAAATTACAATTTATAGACAGCTTCATCACATGCATCTCAAAATGCTGACAAAAATTATATATAATGTCTTACCTGAGGTAATTTTTCTACGCAAAAATTACAAACACAGTGAGATTGGTAATTTCCCTTTTTACTAGCTGCCCCAGATGTACTATTTTTGCAACAGAGTATATGCTAGAATTGTTTGGGCTTCCTTGTATGGAGATATCTATTAGAAATATGTTTGGTTTTTAGTGGGGGGAAAAGTAACTGGAATAATTTACAAGATGTTGAGGACTTTAGTAAATTGTAATGTAATGTTTGTGTATTATATTATTATTATATACACCCAGGTCTCTTTACGCAGATATATTTAACACGATTTTGAAGTTACGCGATTCAACTTTCACCGGAAGTAGAACTCCGACAATGCGCTTTTACTTTAAATAATAAATTTCGCGCACTTATGTTATATTGAAAGTAATAGCCCATTATTGGAATTCGACTTTCATCTTAGTAATTTCAATATTTTCAGTGCTTTATAATAGTAAGATTTTATGCAATAGTGAAATTAAAATCATTATTTACACATTTTATGTATACACACATTAAATTTTACAAGATTATAATGTACATTTGTTCAAACATTGTGCGTGTTAATTTTGCATTTTAAACCACATTCTGTTTTTGCTTTTTAAAAAAGAACATAATCAATTATTAATCATTTAGTGTCTGCAAGTTTATTTTTAATTATTTTCTTATTAATGACACTAATCACGAATGTGCTCTTAAATTTTAACGAGAGCTAAATGGTTGTATGTCTGGATATCACGAGCTTCATAAACAATTAATAAAATCATCATCTCAAAGATTAATTACTAATTACATTATCACCAGAAAACAATTAACACAACATGAGAGTGAACTTGGGCTAGTTGTATTTCCCATGTGAAGAATGTGATTTTTTGCCAGTTTGAAAACGAACCTGTTTGTCAGCAAATATCAATAATAATTAAAACGTGTATAAAAAAATGCAAATTACTGTACTGTAAATTATGCATAAAAATATAGTATTTTGAATAAAATTAAATATTATAGTTAAAAAAAGTTTGTCTTGTATCAATTTTTTTCAAATTTGAAATTTTTTATTAGTTATATTTTACTTCCTTATTTTTTTGCGCAAATTTTAACGGAATTTTACGTTGGTGCCTTGCTTTTACACGACTTTTGAAAAAACACAGTCTGTATCCCCCCTTTTTCAAGGTATTACATCTATTTTTGCGCGATTTCGTTTGTGCATGTTTTCTGAGGTACTTATCTATCGTGTAAAACGAGACCCAGGTATATTACTTTTATTATATTATATTAGTGAAAAATTGTGTCTGCCCTAAAATGTGTATTTTCAAGTAAATATAATGTACTCAAGAAATAAATATTAAACACAAATTTCTCTAAGATAAAATTTTAGAACAAAAAAAAATTAATAAATATCAAAATAAGCAAATTTATTTTCAGTACTGATTATATATGTGTGTGGGAGATGAAATATGAGAGTGGATGGCTGAGGGTATATGATGAGGGTTGATGTGCATGTTTTTATATCATTCAAATGTATTGTCTGAAATTCTATTTTATATGTATATTGTTTTCTTCATACATATATATCAAATTCTATCGTATATATATTCTTTTCTGCATTTATATATAATTCTATCATATATATATTGTTTTGTATGTGTATATATATAATAAAGAGTTCTAAAACTAGATTACAAAAATAATTCAAAAAAACATTTTTATATTAGTCACATGTATTCTATCATATATATATATTATGTCTACATTTATATATAAAAAAAGTAATAACAACTAGGTCACCAAACTAATTCAAAAAAATGTTTTTACAATATTCAAATGTGTTTTTATCTCAAATTGTATGGCATATACAAAAAGAGTTTCTAAAACTACATCAGAAAAATAATTCAAATAAACATTTTTATATTATTGAAATGTATTTTATCAAATACATAATATTTATTTATACATTTAATTATTGAAAACAATAATAAATAATAAAATCAATTCAATACTCACAGAATCATTACTAAATATTAGCATCAGTTTCCAATTTGAATATAGTTTTGAAGGCGTCAAACATGATTATTATAGGAAATAAAACTAACAGTAATCCTTTTGTCTTTTTGATATAATCCATTTTTTTTACTTTCCTTCTGATTTATTTTTTTTTGGAAAAATAAGTTTCTAGAAATAGGGTCTATAAAAGCCCCTCCATAGATAAACGTAATTTTGAAGCAGTAAAACTAAAGCAATCCAGAGTGAAACATGATTTATGATCATTAAATCTAAAAAACAAAAGAAAAATAAAATAATTAAAATTGTATTTTACAAAAAGTTTCATAAAAAATCCAATTTTTATTGTAAAAAAAAAAAAGCAATACCGTATTTACATCGGAAAAAGATGGCGGATTGAATGGTCTGAGAACCGTAAGTGTACTGCTTACCGATTCGATGCAAAGTCAGTTGGCAATCAAAATTTTTGTTCAGGTGCTCCCAGGGGTGGTTCAGACTCAAGGGGTCCAATATATTAATTATTATATTATACTATTGAAAAATGGGATGTGACCTGAAATATGCATTCTTTTTAAGTAAAAAAGTGTACTCAAATAAATATCAAATAGTAAGTACAGCTTGTGAGAGAGTATGCAAAGAGAACTTCAGTAAATTGTAATGTATCATAATATTATTATATATTTATTATTATATTATTGAAAAATGGGGTGTGACCTAAAATATGCATTTTTTCCAAGTGAAAAGTGTACTCAAATAAATATCAAACAATAAGAATTGCTTATGAGACAGTATGCAAAACGAACTTTAGTAAATTGTAATGTCTTACTATATTATAATATATTAATTATTATATTATATTATTTAAAAATTGGGTGTCATCTAAAATATGAAATCTTTTCAAGTAAAAAGTGTACTCAAATAAATATCAAACATTAAGAACAGCTTATGAGGCAGCATGCAAAGAGAACTTTAGAAAATTATGATGTATTACTATATCATCTTTTTGAATCCTGAGTGGCCATTTTAAATTTTAAAAATAATTTACAGGACATATATATTTAAATGAAATTTCTAATTTATTACAATAAATATATATATATATACATTTTTAGTAAGGGGAAATATGAAAGAATGTAATAAAGCTGATAAAATAGTCATTACAAAAAAAATAATTAAAAAAGGGTATTCTTTTTACATTTTTAAACATATTTATTTTTACATTGGTTCACAAATTACCAATTTTGAAAGGTTATAACTTAAAATTACAATTTATAGACAGCTTCGTCACATGCATCTCAAAATGCTGACAGAAATTATATATAATGTCTTACCTGAGGTAATTTTTTTATGCAAAAATTACAAAAACAGTGAGATTGGTAATTTCCATTTTTACTAGCTGGCCCAGATGTACTACTTTTGCAACAGAGTATATGCCAGAATTGTTTGGGCTTCCTTGCATGGAGGTATCTGTTGAAAATATATTTGGTTCTTAGTGGGGAAAAAATAACAGGAATAATTTACAAGATATTGAGGACTTTAGTAAATTGTAATGTAATGTATAGGATATTATATTATATTACTTTTATTATATTATATTAGTGAAAATGGTGTGTGCCCTAAAATGTGTATTCTTTTCATGTAAATATAATGTACTCAAAAAATAAATATTAAACACAAATTTCTCCAAGATAAAATGAACAAAAAAATCAATAAATATCAAAATAAACAAATTTATTTTCAGTACTGATTATATATGTGTGCGGGAGATGAAATATGAGAGTGGATGGCTGAGGGTATGTGATGAGGGTGGATGTGCATGTTTTTATATCATTCAAATGTATTGTCTGAAATTCTATTTTATATGTATATTGTATTCTACATATATATATATCAAATTCTATCGTATATATATTCTTTTCTACATTTATATATAATTCTATCATATATATTGTTTTGTATGTGTATATATATATATATAATAAAGAGTTATAAAACTAGGTTAGAAAAATAATTTTAAAAAAAAAGTTTTTATATTAGTCATGTGTATTCTATCATATATATATTATGTCTATATTTATATATAAAAAAAGTAATAACAACTAGGTCACTAAACTAATTCAAAAAAATGTTTTTACATTATTCAAATGTGTTTTTATCTCAAATTCTATCGCATATACAAAAAGAGTTTCTAAAACTACATCAAAAAAATAATTCAAATTAACATTTTTATATTATTGAAATGTTTTTTATCACATATATATTTATACATTTAATTATTGAAAACAATAATAATAATAAAAAATAAATAATAAAACCAATTCAATACTCACAGAATCCTTGCTAAATATTAGCATCAGATTCAAATTTCAATACACTTATGAAGGCATCAAACCTGATTATGATAGCAAATAAAACTAACAGTGATTAATCCTTTTGTCTTTTTGATATAATCCATTTTTTTTACTTTCCTTCTGATTTATTTTTTTTGGAAAAATAAGATTCTAGAAAGAGGGCTTATAAAAGCCCCTCCATAGATAAACGTAATTTTGACGCTGTAAAACTAAAGCAATCCACTGTGAAACATGATTTACAGACATTAAATCTAAAACACAAAAGGAAAATAAAAACATTAAAAATTCTATTTTACAAAACTTTCATAAAAAATCCAAGTTTTATCATAGAAAAAAAAAGTAATACCTCATTTAAATCAAAAAAAGATGGAGGATCGAATGGTCTGAAAACCATAAGAGAACTCCTTACCGATTCCATGCAAACTCAGTTGAAAGTCAAAATTTTTGTTCACTGGCTCTCAGGGGTGGTTCAGACTCAAGGGGTGTAATATATTAATTATTATTTTATTAAAAAATGGGATGTGACCTGAAATATGCATTCTTTTCAAGTTAAAAGTGTACTCAAATAAATATCAAACTGTACGAACAGCTTATGAGACAGTATGCAAAGAGAAACTTTAATAAATTGTAATGTTTTACAATATTATTATATATTATATTATTGAAAAATGCAGTGTTACCTAAAATATGCCTTCTTTTCAAGTAAAAATGTACTCAAATAAATATCAAACAGTAAGACCAGCTTATGAGACAGCATGCAAAGAGAACTTTAGTAAATTGTAATGTATTACTATATTATAATATTAATGATTATGTTATTGAAAAATGGGGTGTGATCTAAAGTATGCAATCTTTTCAAGTAAAAAGTGTACTCAAATAAATATCAAACAGTAAGACCAGCTTATGAGACAGCATGTAAAGAGAACTTTAGTAAATTATGATATTATGTCTTTGAATCTTGAGCGGCCATTTTAAATTTTAAAAAAAAATTACAGAACATAATTTTAAATGAAATTTCTAACTTAATACAATAAATATCAATATATATACTTTTTTATTAAGGGAAAATATGAAAGAATGTAATAATGCTGATAAAATAGTTATTACAAAAAAAAATAATTATAAAAGGTTTTTTTTTTTACATTTGTAAACATTTATTTTTACATTGGTTGACAAATTCCCAATTTTGAAAGGTATAACTTAAAATTACAATTTCATAGACAGCTTCATCACCTGCGTCTCAAAATGCTGAAAAAAATTATATATAATGTCTTACCTGAGGTAATTTTTCTGTGTAAAAATTACAAAAACAGTGTGATTGATAATTTCCATTTTTACTAGCTGCCCCAGATGTACTACTTTTGCAACAGAGTATATGCGACAATTATTTGGGGATCTTTGCATGCAGGTATCTGTTAGAAATTTGTTTGGTTTTTAGTGGGGAAAAAAATAACAGGAATAATTTACAAGATGTGGAGGACTAGTAAACTGTAATGTAAGGTATAGTATATTATATTTATTATTATATTACTTTTATTATATTATATTAGTGAAAAATGGTGTGTTCCCTAAAATGTGTATTCTTTTCAAGTAAATATAATGTACTCAAAAAATAAATATTAATCACAAATTTCTCCATGATAAAATGAACAAAAAAAATTTATTTATATCAAAATAAACAAATTTATTATGAGGACTGATTATATATATGTGTGTGGGAGATGAAATATGAGAGTGGATGGCTGAGGGTATATGATGAGGGTGGATGTGCATGTTTTATATCATTCCAATCTATTATCTGAAATTTTATTGTATATGTATAATGTTTTCTACATATATATATATATATATATCAAATTCTATCATATATATATTCTTTTCTGAATATATATATAATTCTATCTTATATATATTGTTTTGTATGTGTATTGTACCTAACTGAAGTGTCATTTAGTTCCAAGAGGTTATGAAGGTTATCTTAGCTTAAATTTTTGTTAAAATTTTGGATTTAAAAAAAAAATAATGATGATAAAAATGGAAATTAAACTAATTAATTATTAAAATAGTTTAATCAAAATATTTTTAATAATATTAGTTGGTTTGATAAGGGATATTAGGTAATAATTTAACATAAGCAAATATTAAAAAAATAATTGTGAATTGATAAATAGTATTAAATGTATTCTAAAATAACTATCGTGTAATCCATTCTAATGTCTAAAGAATAATAATAAGATATTATTATTAAGTTGGAATAACTAAGTAATAAATTTTAAAAAAATGATATGTAAGTTTTTATTAAAAAAGAAATAAGAATATTTGTTATTAGTTTTGTAGTTTAGCATTCTAGTTATAAAAGTTAGTTAAATTAAATAATCATTAACATTTTATTGTTGTAATTTTAAAAATAATTTTAAACAATTAATGTAACGCCAGACGTATGTGAGAATATGTGCATGCAGAGACATGGAAACATAAGAATAAAAAAATAGTTTAACTCCCATATTGTTTAAAATAAGTAAATAAAGCAAATGTGTGGATAAAATTATTTTTAATGAAATATTTAAGGATTTAATAAGGGTATAACTTTAAATTTTATATTTATTACTATTGTGTTGTGTAAAATATCATTTAAAAAATAATTGTTTTAGATTTGTAATACTAAAATTTTGGCTTTGCAGCTGAAGGTCACGTGGTATGGGAAAATTATATTGATTACGTCAGTAGATTGACTCCATAGCTGGTTTGTCAGAATATTAAAATTTAATAAAAAAATAATTTTATTGGTTTTTAAATGAATTGTAGGTAGATGAAAAATTGTGAGATAAAAGGGATATCGAGGGACCATTCCTGGGCTGATCTTGTTTGGATTCAACTGGTATGGATCTTAAAGATTTTATTAATAAAAGTAATTTTTTTTAAGAACTTGATATTTCTAAAAAAATACAAGTCTGTCTAAAATATTTAAAATCGTCTTGTAATGAAGGAGGGCTAAAAGAAAAGGTAATCCATTTTTCTGACAATTTGAATTTCAGTCGAGGCATAGAAATTATAGCTAAAAATGCCTAGAATAACTAAAGCGTCTCACATATTAAATGACTTTAATTTGTTTATTTTTCTTTACTTGGAAGTAAAGTTAAGGAATAAACTATTAATCATTTTTTGGTGGTATTAAACTATTTTGAAAATAAAATGCTAATTATTTTTCCTGTTAAAGTATTTGTAAAAAAAAAAAAGATTTTTTTTTAAAAAAGTTTAAAAAGAACATTATAAAGAAGCTGCTACTTTCAATTACAGTGAAACTATAAAGGATGATTATTTTTATTTTATTTTTTTAAAAAAAAGAAAAGTAATTACTTATATCTTGACATATATAAAAATGATTTGTTTAGCTAAACGCAAACAGATAATATATACATTTTAAAGGATAATTCTTATTTACACAGTAAGAAAGGACACGTATTTGGAAATAAAACTTTAAAGCAATCTATAATGATTAATAATGAATTAATAATTATTGAGTACATTATAAATGGTCATACTTGCCAGTTATTTAAAAATAACTTTATGGCATTACTTATAGCATATAAACGGAGAAATGTCTTGAACAGTAAAAAAATTTCTACTCATATTTAAAAGTAAGCAAAGGAAAGTAATTTTAAAAATAAATACATCTTGGAATATTATTAGGAAACTATTTATATATTTTAAAAGAAGCGTTTTCCTAAAAGAGGATAAAGAACTTCAGATAAAGAAATATATATTATTATTATTATTATATGCAATTTTTTTTTAATTGTTTAAAAAAATATTAATGAACTATTGAACATTTTCGTTTG
Source organism: Epiperipatus broadwayi (assembly GCA_028023455.1). Lineage (NCBI taxonomy): Eukaryota > Metazoa > Onychophora > Udeonychophora > Euonychophora > Peripatidae > Epiperipatus > Epiperipatus broadwayi. The sequence continues at coordinate 2,008,928 of JAQFVV010012416.1, read as the reverse complement.
GAAATGATTGCCATGTATATAAATGTATTAGTTGAAGCTTCAAATTCAAATCAATATCTTAACCTGGATAAATTGTCTACACGTTATGAAATGGAAAAAAATTGTCACGGAGCGGAAATATGAACTTAGATTAATGTATTAGTATTTTTTTTATGGTCTTCTTTATTGGTTTTAAAAAAAAAACCATAAAATATTTATGCTATTAGTTTTTTTTTTTTTTGTAACACTTATGCATAAATATACAGGTAAACTAGGGTTTTAATTTTAAAACAAAATAGGTTTATTTGAATGAGCAAATATTTTTTTGCCATTCTTAAGTAGATTTAGTTTATTTATCAAGCATTACACTAACTAGTTTCTATTTAATAATTTTATTATAGAGATTTAAATATCACAGTCTTATTTTCATATAAATGGGATGTTTTACTCAATTTTTATTTTAAATTTACTAAAGAAGTTTATCAGAGAATATCCATTTATTTGTTTTATGAATGTTATATTGAGAATAACTACAAATATTTTATATTCATCGAGAAGTAAATATTCTTGCATTTAATTTACAATTTTAAAAGTCCACTAGTTATTATATTTTAGCATTTAATATTTTGTTATGTGTACATTGTGCCTTGCCTAGAATTTTATATGCATTTAAGTTTAAAGTATTTTCTACAGTAATCATTAGACACATAATTTGCTTTGTTGGTTCGAACATTGGATATACTTTTTGTATTTTATAAATTTCTTGGAAATAACTTAGTTAGTTTAGGTGAAGTATATATCTTGCTATTAGTTAGTCTTTGTTAGCCTCTAGAGTTAGTTTATAATTTTTGAATATGCTTATGGAGTCGAGAAAATCCTGCATCCTTATTGTATTGCATTTCCATGATTTGATAGTGCTTATTCCCAAAAAGAGGATATTGTATTGTATTTTCAGTGATGATGATCACATTTATAAGCATTGGAAATCCCATGATAGGATTGTGCTTTTCTGGTGGGTGTTCCTGTTCCCAGATGTACTGAAGATGAATTCCAAACATCTTAATTTTGCCTCATAGTTAGGTATTTTGGAAACCACCACATTCATTTCCAGTTCTGAGGAGCCTAGTAGTTTTATATTTTTTGCCTATCATTCATGATGACTTAATGCTAATTCCACCATAGTAGGTGATGTTGCATGTTTTAGATTTGTGATGACAAGATATGCTTGTTTGAGGAAATGTATTTCTTCAGGTAGTTGTAGCTAATTTAAGGCTCATAGGTATATCAATGTTTGAATTGTGTTGCTATGATAGTTTTATCACGCACAAGCTAACCAACAATAAGTTATATTTATTTTAAAGTATGTTAAATATGCATATGGTATAAGTGGCAATTCACACATACTAATTTAATATTTTCATCCAGAATTTTGCCGCTGGATTGGTATGTCTGTTACGTCATTATCTTTAAAACATTGAGGGAATAATTTTATGTGGACTAAAGTTATTTAAAAAAGTATAACTGCTCTCTGATGAATGATTACCCCATACACTTAATTTAGTTTAATATTAGCTTAATCTGATTTAAAGATATATCTAGCGGTGATATTAGTTATAGCATGAAACTAGTGATGATATTTTTAAAAAGTATTGTTGAATATGCTTATTTCAGCTTAGCATTTGTTAAGTTGAGGAGTATAAAATTAAGCTTAGAGTTTTCAATATAAACCTAGTTCTGTGTGTCGTTCAGATTATTAGATGACACAATAATGTTATCAATTAATCTAATAAAAAAGTATAGTAGTGTGCTTATTAAGTACATATGATAATTAAAGTTTAATTATTTTTTTTTTGAGAAAAATATAATTATTAAAAGAAAGTAACAGTGAATAACCTTTATAGGTTATTAAGTGTATTAGTGTAAGTTAAATAAAACTGTTAAGACTCCAAATAATTGTATTAAATCTTAGTGCGGTATTGGCATTGTTTGTATTCTACTACATTTATAAACATTTCTTCTCATTATTAATAAATCAAATTATTATTATTTCAAAAGATTTGTTTGTTTGTTTTACTTTTATATGAAAATATATTATTATCTTGGGTTCCAAGTTCACAAAATCTTAAAATTTTAAAAGTTATTGAATCTTCAATTCAGACATTCACAAGGATATTCTAAGTTAGTTAAATATAGTTGATATTGTCTTGAAAATTAAAAAACTATGTTAAAGTAAATGATTCTCACATTGAATCACACATACAGATAATTGCATTATAGCAGATACATAATTAAATACTTAGTTAAAAGTTTATTTTTTTTTTAAATTATCAGTCTATCTTTCAGACTAAAGATTATGCAATATCAGATTAACAATATTAGTACTTCAGAAGAATATTTTAATTAATATTATTTTAAAAGCTGCACCTTATCTTATATTCACTGCGCATCGTCTATCATCATCTTAAATCTTATATATTTAAAGAATTCTAATCCATTTGCTATTGAGGTCATTAGTGGTTGTCTGTGAGTATGGAAAGGCATTAAAAGTACCCTTGCTCTTTTCTCTACTCAAGTAATATCTTAGATAATAGGCCATTATTAGTTAAATTTAAATTGAACCTTTAAATTTTGGTGAATTAATATATGTTTTGTTTATTATTTTAAGATTGAACATGTCATAATTATTTGATGGTCAGCTAAGATGTCACTTATTTATTTATTAATCACAGTAATTCTTTATTAGGCAATTTAACTTAAACTTTAATTTTGCACAAGAGTTTTAGTTTTAAAATTCCTGAGGTTATTTACTCTTGTTGTTTAGTAAATATAATTCAGTAAGATAATATTTTAAAGCAAAGCATCATAGGTCTTATTCAGAGAGTGTGTAATCTATTGGTAGGACTAATATGGTAAGCACTGATTAGTGATTTTAGATAATCTTTTGCATGGTTTATTGAAATACTAATATGCTGTAGTAGTTATAGTTCATCAATATTGGATTTGACCTTTATTTGACTATACATCTCTGGATCATCATCTCTTTCTTTAAATTTATTGTAACCCCATTGAGCCGAGTCGTTAAGAGTCTCTCATTAATATTTTATTTCATTTCATTTCAATTTTATTCCATTTCTTTTCATGTCATTTCTCATTTCTTTCTATCACCTCATTTCATTTCTCTCTCCTTTATTCCATCTTCTTATATCTCTCTTTTTCATATCTTTCTATCATCTCAGCTATTTAAAACATTTGTTAAGAGTTTCTTCTATCATCTCATTTCATTTATCTCTCCTTTATTCCATCTTCTTATATCTCTCTTTCATATCTTTCAATCATCTCATTCCTTTTCTGTCTCCATTATATATATTATTTCTATTACTTTTCCCCATTTCTTTTCTTCCTCGATTTTTTTCTTTTCCGTTATTTATGCTTACCATTATCATTAGCTCCATTTCATTTTTTCTTTATTTTTCTCTTCTTTCTCACACCCCTCTCTCATTTCATTATTAGCGTTTTCTTCTCTTTCTCTCTTTTCTCTTTCTCATATCCCCATCTCATTCTAGTTAGATTGCAGTATATATATAATAAAGAGTTCTAAAACTAGGTTAGAAAAATAATTCAAAAAAACGTTTTTATATTATTCACAAGTATTCTATCATATATATATTATTTTTACATTTATATATATAAAAAAAGTAATGACAACTAGGTCACCAAACTAATTCAAAAAAAAGTTTTTACATTATTCAAGTGTGTTTTTATCTAAAATTCTATCGTATATAAAAAAAGTTTCTAAAACTAAATCAGAAAAATAATTCAAATAAATGTTTTTATATTACTGAAATGTATTTTATCATATATATATATATTACTTATTTGTACATTTAATTATAGAAAACAATAATAAATAAATAATAAAACTAATTCAATACTCACAGAGTCCTTGCTAAATGTTAGCATCAGTTTGAAATTTGAATTCAGTTATGAAGGCATCAAATGTAATTATTATAGCAAATAAAACTAACAGTAATCTTTTTGTCTTTTTGATATAATCCTTTTTTTTTTCACTTTCCTCCTGATTTATTATTATTTTTTTTTTGGAAAAATAAGTTTCTAGAAAGAGGGTCTATAAAAGCCCCTCCATAGATAAACGTAATTTTGAAGCTGTAAAACTAAAGCAGTCGAGCGTGAAACATGATTTATGGTCATTAAATCTAAAAAACAAAAGAAAAAGAAAAAAATTAAAAATTGTATTTTACAAAAACTTTCATAAAAAATCCAATTTTTATCGTAGAAAAAACCGTAAGTGTACTGCTTACCAATTTGATGCAAACTCAGTTGACAATCAAAATTGTTGTTCAGGAGCTCCCAGTGGCGGTTCAGACTCGAGGGGTCTAATATAGTAATTATTATATTATACTATTGAAAAATGGGGTTTGATTTGAAATATGCATTCTTTTTAAGTAAAAAGTGTACTCAAATAAATATCAAACAGTAAGAACAGCTTGTGAGAGAGTATGCAAAGAGAACTTTAGTAAATTGTAATGTATCATAATATTATTAGATATTATATTATTGAAAAATGGGGTGTGATCTAAAATATGCATTCTTTTCAAGTAAAAAGTGTACTCAAATAAATATCAAACAGTATGAACAGCTTATGAGACACTGTGCAAAGAGAATGTTAGTAAATTGTAATGTATTACTATATAATATATTAATTATTTTATTGAAAAATGGGGTGTGACCTAAAATATGCATTCTTTTCAGGTAAAAAGTGTACTCAAATAAATATCAAACAGTAAGAATTGCTTATGAGACAGTATGCAAAGGGAACTTTAGTAAATTGTAATGTATTATAATATTATTATATATTAATTATATTATTGAAAAATGGGATGTGACCTAAAATATGTTGTTTTTTTCAAGTAAAAAGTTTACTCAAATAAATATCAAACAGTAAGAACAGCTTATACGACAGTATGCAAAGAGAACATTAGTAAATTGTAATTTATTACTATATTATAATATATTAATTATTATACTATGTTATATTATTGAAAAATGGGGTGTGACCTAAAATATGCAATCTTTTCAAGTAAAAAGTGTACTGAGATAAATATCAAACAGTAAGAACAGCTTATGAGACACTATGCAAAACGAACTTTAGTAAATTGTAATGTGTTTCTATATGATAATATATTAATTATTATATTATATTATTTAAAAATTGGGTGTGACCTAAAATATGGAATCTTTTCAAGTAAAAAGTGGACTCAAATAAATATCAAACATTAAGAACAGCTTATGAGACAGTATGCAAAAAGAACTTTAGTAAATTATGATGTATTACTATATTATCTCTTTGAATCCTGAGCGGCCGTTATAAATTTAAAAAAAAAATTACAGGACATATAATTTTAAATGAAATTTCTAATATATTACAATAAATATATATATATATATACATTTTTAGTAAGTGCAAATATAAAAGAATGTAATAAAGCTGATAAAATAGTCATTACAAAAATAATAATTAAAAAAGGGTATTTTTTTTACATTTTTAAACATATTTAGTTTTACATTGCTTCACCAATTCTCTATTTTGGAAGGTATAACTTAGAATTACAATTTCATAGACAGCTTCATCACATGCGTTTGAAAATGCTGAAAAAAAATGATATAATATGTCTTACCTGAGGTAATTTTTCTATTCAAAAATTACAAAAACAGTGCAATTGGTAATTTCCATTTTTACTAGCTGCCCCAGATGTACTACTTTTGCAATAGAGTATATGCTAGAATTGTTTGGGGTTCCTTACTTGCAGGCATCTGTTAGAAATATGTTTGGTTTTTAGTGGGGGATAAAATAAGAGGAATAATTTACAAGATGTTGAGTAATATAATGCATAGTATATTATATTATTATTATTTATTATTTTTATTATATTATATTAGTGAAAATGGTGTGTGCCCTAAAATGTGTATTTTTTTCAAGTAAATAAAATGTACTCAAAAAATAAATATTAAACACAAATTTCTCAAAGATAAAATGAACAAAAAAATATCAATAAATATCAAAATAAACAAATTTATTATGAGCACTGATTATATATGTGTGTAGGAAATGAAATATGAGAGTGGATGGCTGAGGGTATATGTTGAGGGGGGATGTGCATGTTTTTATATCATTCAAATGTATTATCTGAAATTCTATTGTATATGTATGTTTTCTACATATATATATATATATCAATTTTTATCGTATATGGATTTTTTTCTGCATATATATATAATTGTATCATATATATATATATATTGTTTTGTATGTGTATATATATAATAAAGAGTTCTAAAACTAGGTCAGAAAAATAATTCAAATAAACGTTTTTATATTATTGAAATGTATTGTATCATATATATATATATTATTTATTTGTACATTTAAATATAGAAAAGTAATAATAATAAAAAATAAATAATAAAACTAATTCAATTTTCACAGAATCCTTGCTAAATGTTAGTATCAGTTTCAAATTTGAATTCAGTTATGAAGGTATCAAACGTGATTACTATAACAAATTAAACTAACAGTAATCCTTTTGTCTTTTTGATATAATCCATTTTTTTTTACTTTCTTCTGACTTATTTTTTTTTAAAAAAATAACTTTCTACAAAAAGGGCTTATAAAAGTCCCTCCATAGACAAACGTAATTTTGAAGCTGTAAAACTAAAGCAATCGACCATGAAACATGATTTACAGTCATTAAAAACGTAAAAAACAAAAGAAAAATAAAAGTTGTATTTTGCAAAAACCTTCATAAAAAATCCAATTTTTATCGTAGAAAAAAAGGTAATACCTCATTTAAATCAGAAAAAGATGACGTATCAAATGGCCTGAGAACCGTAAGGCTACTGCTTACCGATTCCATGCAAACTCAGTTGAAATTCAAAATTTTTGTTCAGGGGCTCTCAGGGGTGGTTCAGACTCAAGGGGTGTAATATATTAATTATTATATTATATTATTGAAAAATGGGTTGTGACCTGAAATATGCATTCTTTTCAAATAAAAAGTGTACTCAAATAATTATCAAACAGTAAGAACAGCTTATGAGACAGTATGCAAAGAGAACTTTAGTAAATTGTAATGTATCATAATATTATTATATATTATATTATTGAAAAATGGGGTGTGACCTAAAATATGAATTCTTTTCAAGTAAAAAGTGTACTCAAATAAATATCAAACAGTAAGAACAGCTTATGAGACAGAATGTAAAGACAACGTTCGTAAATTGTAATGTATTACTATATTATAATATATTAATTATTATATTATTGAAAAATGGAGTGTGACCTAAATTATGCATTCTTTTCAAGTAAAAAGTGTACTCAAATAAATATCAAACAGTAAGAACAGCTTATGAGACAGTATGCACAGAGAACTGTAATAAATTGTAGTTTATTACTATATGATAATATATTAATTATTATATTATATTATTGAAAAATGGAGTGTCACGTAAAATATGCATTCTTTTCAAGTAAAAAATGTACTCAAATAAATATCAAACATTAAGAACAGCTTATGAGACAGTATGCAAAGAGACTTTAGTAAATTGTAATGTATTACTATATTACAATATATTAACTATTATATTATTGAAAAACGGGGTATGACCTAAAATATGCATTCTTTTCAAATGAGAAGTGTATTCAAATAAATATAAAACAGTAGAAACAGCTTATGAGACAGTATGCAAAGAGACCTTTAGTAAATTGTATTATACTACTATATTATAATATATTAATTATTATATTATATTATTAAAAAATGGGTTGTGACCTGAAATATGCAATCTTTTCAAGTAAAAAGTGTACTCAAATAAATATCAAACAATAAGAACAGCTTATGAGACAGAATGTAAAGACAACGTTCGTAAATTGTAATGTATTACTATATTATATTTTATATTAATTATATTATTGAAAAATGGAGTGTGACCTAAAATATGGAATCTTTCCAAGTAAAAAGTGTACTCAAATAAATATCAAACAGTAAGAACAGCTTATGAGACAATATGCAAAGAGAACTTTAGTAAATTATGATGTATTACTATATTATCTCTTTGAATCCTGAGTGGCCATTTTAAATTAAAAAAAAAAATTACAGGACATATCATTTTAAATCAAATTTCTTACAATAAATATAAATATATATACATTTTTAGTAAATGGAAATATGAAAGAATGTAATAAAGCTGGTAAAATAATCATTAAAAAAATATATATAAAAGGGTATTTTTTTACATTTTTAAACATTTATTTTTACATTGTTTCAAAAATTCCTAGTTTTGAAAGGTATAACTTAAAATTACAATTTCATAGACAGCTTCATCACATGCGTCTCAATATGCTGAAAAAAATAATATATAATATGTCTTACCTGAGATAATTTTTCTACGCAAAAATTACAAAAACATTGTGATTGGTAATTTCCATTTTTACTAGCTGCACCAGATGTACTACTTTTGCAACAGAGTATATGCTAGAATTCATTTGGGGTTCTCTGCATGCAGGTATCTGTTAGAAATATGTTCGGGTTTTAGTGGGGAAAATAATAACCTGAATAATTTACAAGATGTTGAGGACTTTAGTAAATTGTGATGTAATGTATAGTATATTATATTATTTTTATATATTACTTTTATTATATTAGTGAAAAATTGTTTGTGCCCTAAAATGTGTATTCTTTTCAAGTAAATAGAATGTACTCAAAAAATAAATATTAAACACAAATTTCTCCCAGATAAAATGAAGAAAAAAAATCAATAAATATCAAAATAAACAAATTTATTATGAGCACTGATTATATATGTGTGTGGGAAATGAAATATGAGAGTGGATGGCTGAGGATATGTGATGAGGATGGATGTGCATGTGTTTATTCACGTGTATTCGATCATATATATATTATTTCTACATTTATATATAAAAAAAAGTAATAACAACTAGGTCACCAAACTAATTCAAAAAAAAAGTTTTAACATTATTCAAATGTGTTTTTATCTAAAATTCTATTGTATATACAAAAAGAGTTTCTAAAACTACATCAGAAAAAATTCAAATAAACGTTTTTATATTATTGAAATGTATTTTATCACATATATACAATATTTATTTATACATTTAATTATTGAAAACAATAATAATAATAATAAATAAATAATAAAACTAATTCAATACTCACAGAATCCTTGCTAAATGTTAGCATCAGTTTCAAATTTGACTTCAGTTATGAAGGCATCAAACGTGATTATTATAGGAAATAAAAGTAACAGTAATCCTTTTGTTTTTTAATATAATCCATTTTTTTACTTTCCTTCTTCTGACTTATTTTTTGTTTGGAAAAATAAGTTTTTAGAAAGAGGGCTTATAAAAGCCCCTCTGTAGATAAACGTAATTTGAAGCTGTAAAACTAAAGCAATCAACCGTGAAACATGACTTACGGTCATTAAATCTAAAAAACAAAAGAAAAGTAAAAAAATTAAAATAGTATTTTACAAAAACTTTCATAAAAAATCCAATTTCTATCATAGAAAAAAAAGTAATAACTCATTTAAATGAAAAAAAGGTGGCAGATCGAATCGTCTGAGAACCATAACTACTCCTTACTGATTCCATACAAACTAAGTTGAAAGTAAAAAAATTTGTTCAGGGGCTTTCAGAGGCGGTTCAGACTGAAGGGGGTAATATATTAATTATTATATTATTGAAAAATGGGGTGTGACCTGAAATATGCATTCTTTTCAAGTAAAAAGTGTACTCAAATAAATATCAAATAGTAAGAATAGCTTATGAGACAATATGCAAAGAGAACATTTGTAAATTGTAATGTATTATAATATTATTATATATTAATTATATTTTTGAAAAATGGGTTGTGACCTAAAATATGCATTCTTTTCAAGTAAAAAGTGTACTCAAATAAATACCAATCAGTAAGAACAGCTTATGATACAGTATGCAAAGAGAACTTTATTAAATTGTAATGTATTACTATTTTATAATATATTAATTATTATGTTATGTTTTGAAAAATGGGGTGTGACCTAACATATGCATTTTTTTCAAGTAAAAAGTGACTCAAATAAATATCAAACAGTAAGAAAGGCTTATGAGATATTGTACTAAGAGAACTTTAGCAAATTATAATGTATTATTATTCATATATATTAATTATTATATTATTGAAAATAAGGCGTGAACTTAAATATGTATTATTTTCAAATAAAAAGTGTACTCAAAAAAAAGTCAAACAATAATTTCTCTAAGATAAAATGAATAAAAACTGTAACTAAATCAATAAACATCAAAATGAACATTCATTATGAACACTGATTACATATATATATATATATATATATATATATGGCAGATGATATATGATAGTGGTTAGCTGTGAGGGTACATGTTTTTATGCTCATTGAAATTGTGTAAAATTCTACAGCACATTTATTGTTTTTCTACACATATTTCATATATAAATAATAAAAAACAAATAATAAAAAACACTACTCATTGATTTCCTGGCCAGCACGATCACAATGTTGATTCCAAGTCAAACTCTGATCGTGAAGAAGATCTAGATGCAATTCCCATGCTTGTGCTGCAAATAAAATTACCTCACTAATGATCAATGCAGGTTCTAAATATGAATTATTACTAAAATTGTCACTAAAATTAGCTTCTACAAAGAATAAGGCTTAGAATACATACAGGGCAATCGGAGCAAGCAATCAAAGCAACCCGTGAGAGTCCATACATTTTTATGAATTCTTAATCTAACAAAAAAAGAGAAGAAAATAAAATTAAAAATAGCATTTCAAAAAAAAAATCATAAAATTTAAATTTCATCATAGTCAAAAAAATATATACATCTGCTTGAACAAACAGGAGGCTCACAAATGTATGCATCTTCAATTGAATAATCTCAGCAAGTAGCAAGAGAGTCCATTTCAATTGTAAAAACATTTCGCAAATGTTAAACCTTAAAAAAAAAAGAGAGAATAAAAAGATTAAAAATTGGTTTTTCAAAAAAAAAATTATAAATCTAAATTTCATCGCAGACAAAAATTTTTTATATCTGCAAAAACCTAATAATTATTAATGGTGGATTGAATGATGTAAGAACCATAAGTGTCAATTGTATTGATTCTGCATGAGCTCTGTTTAAAATGTAAACTTCTGGAGTGGGGTATACCCCAGCATACTGGATGTCAAAGAGTTAAAATCGACACACCCTCAAATTATATGATAGTACAGGCTCAATATCGATGATTTGTAGAGTAAGAACAGGTCATGTTAGCGAAGTGTGAATTGTGATAAATTAGCATAACACACTGCAGGTCATTCTAGCCTGCCTCAGTAAACGGTACATTTAACTGTTTTTGAATTGCAACAGTGCTATCCAGCGACCTGTACTGTCGATGTTACTAGTACCAATAAAATTATACCTGACAGAATATTTAACTTTTATTAATGGTCAATTGTCGATGTTTTTTTTTTTTTTTAATGGAGAAAACACGTAAACTTATGAAAGAATTAAACAACAGTATTCATATTTTTTTATATTTATACTTTTAATATTGAATCAATTATGAAGAATATAATATTATTAATTGTAACAAATTAAAATATATGGTATAGATGTTAGTGCGTGCCTGCAATTCAGTACACACACATACATGTATGTTAAATATGCTATTGTGTATTATAAAAATTAATCTCATTTATTATTTTGATAATTTGAAAGTGACAACTAAAAATGTTTCTTTTGTAACAAGTCGAATATGTTCAGAAATTATACATGCACACATGTATGTGTGCATATCTATATCAGTGCTTGTCAAAATTGCATTTTTTTTTATTAAATGTCAATTCAAACATGTTCATTTTATATCAAGCCATATACCTGTGTGCTGAACAGGTTTTAAGTAAACCCGTTGTAATGTGTGTAGACCATAGTGTAATAAATTGAATTTTGTTTTTATGTTGATCAACACATACATGTGAATTTTGATCATTTATTATATTTCTATGATGATTGAAATGTATTCATCAAATGTACTGCACATCTGTGTGCATATATATCAATGAGTGTCATATAGACATGTATAAGTAAATTTTAATCATTTATAGTATTTTTATACAATTTAAAATTTTAATTATTTTTTTATTAATAAATGTCAATTCAAATATATTTGGCAACATGTCTGTGTCCTGATTGTGTTTTAAATAAACGTGTATAAACGTACATGTAAAACACAATATAATAACCTGAATTTTGTATATTAATCAAGGTAGACACATGTAAAGTTTAATCATTGTATATTATTATTAACCCTTTGAATTTCAGGTGGCCACTTTTAATTTTTAGAAAAATTTACCCTAACTCTAATAACTTAGATATTTTGTGTTTGAATGTAATAAATATAAAAAAACATGCTGTAAAAGTAAGGTCATATATGAAAGAATGTAATGAAGCTGTTAAAATAATCATTTCATAAATAAAAAGTTAAATATATATATATTTTTAATAGTTTTAAGAATGTTTATTTTTACACTGATTCACAAATCCTAAATTTTGAAATTCAAATGATAAAATGACATCACATCCATCACAAAATTTAAAAAAAAAAGATATATTGGAAGTCTTACCTGAGGTAATTTTTCACTGAGAAAATTACTAAAACAGTGGCCTTGCTGTGGTCCATTTTTTTTCTAGAGCCAGATGTGTCCATTTGTTCAAAAGTACCTATAACAATATGAATGGTTTTTAGTGGAGAAAAAAGTAATAGAACAGTGTAATTCAAAAATAAATAAATAAACTCATAAAAAATAAAATGAATAAAAATAAATCAATAAAGATAATTTTTTATTATTATTAACAATGATTACATGTGTGGAAGAAAGGCTGAGTTCAAATACATGGCACTATAACACAGAGTGGATGGATTGATGAAGCCAGAAACTTTGTATAAAATATCCTATATTACATGAAATTCCAGTTGTGTACATAAACTTGTATATAAATATATTTATTATTTTGCATAAAAGATATGAAGAAAGGCTGAGTTCAAATACATGGCACTATAATACAGAGTGGATGGATTGATGAAGCCAGAAAGTGTGTATAAAATATCCTATATTACATGAAATTCCAGTTGTGTAGCATGAACTTGTATAGAAATATATTTATTATTTTGCATAAAAAATATGAAGAAAGGCCGAGTTCAAATACATGGCACTGTAACAATAAGTGGATAGATTGAGGAAGCCAGAAAATCTATACAATATCCTATATTACTTGCCTAAAATTGACACAAATCAATTGAGGGTCATAACTTTAGCACTGATGCAATAATTCATCCATAATTTCAAACTTGGTCATGCATGATACACTATTCATATTTATAATCATGCCAAAAAATGCATTAGCTCACACAGTGGCAGATACCCCAGTCCCCAACTTTTTTCCATTCTACAACATATTTATTTGAAAATATTATAATTTATTATTCTATAGCATATTTATTTGTTTCAGTAAATAGAAAATATTATAATTTATAAAAAAAAAATATATGAAAAAAAGTAATTACATACTCTTGAATGTTATCAAAAAACGTTTATTTGTTTCAGTACATCGAGAATATTATAATTTATTATTCTATAACATATTTATTTGTTTTAGTAAATATAAAATATTATAATTTATAAATATATATATAAGAAAAAGTAATTACATACCCTTTAACGTTATCCAAAAACATAATTTGAGAAGAGGGCCCAGAATCACGGACAACTTCAATGGAAAATCACAATAAAATCTTCAGTAATTGATCCAACAATTGTGGAATAACTTTTTTACGATAAATAAAATGATAAAAATAAAAATAAAAAAGTTTTTTTAGGTACACTTCGCTAAAAATATTCATAAAAAATCTAAAAATTGTCATACAGAAAAAATGCTTAGAGTTTCGGGTAGATATTGAAATCGCACAAAGAATGACGTATTGCAGGTATGTGTGACATTTACCGTTTACGCGTAAACTCAGCTCAAAATAGAAATTTCTAGAAAAGTCGTACAAAAGTCGTACTGGGGATCAAAGGGTAAATATCAATTGAAATGTAATCATTTCTAAATTATAATGCCTATCTGTGCACATATATCTATATATGTGTTGTATGTCAACTCATTAAGAAATATTGCAAAATCAATATAATAATTTGAATTTTGTATAGTAATCAAAATCAGAAGGTTTACGTGTATAGCCATATTATAAAGACCTTATTTTTATTTTTATTATTATTGTTAATAAATGTATTCAATTGTTGAAATTATTCCAGTAATTTAATTCTCAAGTTTAGATATTGTATGTTCCCCATTATCTCTTGGTCACAATGTAGTAACATTGCCTATGTTCTCTGAGTTAGATTCGAGCATAATGGTCTGATATATGAAAAGGGGATGTATATTAGTGCTTTGGGGCATTCCAGTATTACAATGTCCTGATTTTGGCATGAGGATTATATTCTTCAAAGTTCATGCACTACATTTTATTTTAGTTTGGACTTATTAGAATCGAAGCTTATAGTTGGCCAGTACAGTAATGGCACTAAGTGGCCAGAGCATAAATGATGAGCAGCATATTTTATTATCCCTGCATTATGATTTTTATGGTTGTGTATTCTGATGGATCAGCACTTAGTGCATCCAAATTATGCTTAAATAATTGCTCCAATCTGGCAAAGGCTAAATAATTGGCCTGATCTACAATACACCCATTTTAAATCCCATCACCAGATTGACTGTTGATTTATATTTCAAATCCAGTCAGCAGATTGACTTGATTTATTTTCATTATTGATTATTCTTAATGATGATGGATGATTTTTACTTATTATAATGCTGTTTGGATTTATAATTATATTTATGGTTGTTCCGAGGAGTTAACTGGGCTAATCTCTCAGAGTTCTCATGATCATTCATTCTCTTGTAATATATAACATTTCTTATATATATATTTTTATACTAATATTTTACTTTATAAATTATATTTAAATAGTAAAATTTCTCATGCGTTTTAAATTTATATTAAATTTCATTATTTGAAAAATTTTGTTACTTGAGTTGATGATGATTTTGCCATCACTCAGGTATTACTATCCATATACCCCATTCTGTTACTGGAATAATTTTAACAATTGAATACATGTTTATTAACAACAGTAATAAACCCTAAAAACACAATTCTTGTCTATAACAAAACTATTTAAAAAAAGAAAAGACAGAAAATTAACATAATCTTTAAAAAACTTTACAAAAAATTTAGAAAATTTGATCAATAATGCCTCTTGTAAAATCAAAAATAAATCTTTAAAAGAAAACTACTTTTATGAGATGTCTGTGTGTTTATGCATTTAAAAAGTAAATAAACTTGATTAAATGTTGTAATTATGTACAGACAGTACATGTATAATTGTCATCCTTCATTATTATTGTCCTCTATAAAAATTTACATACAACCAGAATATCTTGAGTGTTACTAAAAGAAAATATGCAAATGATTTTAAATTATGCGGGAAGGACTAATATAAAATCATGCAATGGTCTATTTAAAGAATGATAGTAAATATTTATGTAGTCACTGGCAGTTTGATTGAATAACAGTCATTGAATCACTGCTTATACAAGATATATCTGTGTATATAAGAAACCACAATTTATGGTAACACAGTTATGCAAATTATATTCAGTTACTGTACATATGATTAAGTTAATTCATACAACCACAGATTATCACGGACTTTAGAGATTACAAAGTAATTTCTAATTGCTAATAATTTTATTTATATAAACTTATTATTTGCATGTGAATAAACATGTGTTAAGTTTAATTTGTCCATAGTTTTATTTTAATAAAGTTATTGATGCTACCTAGCTGGTATTGAAAGAATATCCCCAGGATATAGAATTTAGAAGGATCATAATCATTAGGATAGCAACTTAAATTAGTAGTTCTAGCAATAATTTTTGTATTTTCCACGACTTCCATAATATCAATCAACTTACATTTTATTTTTTTTGCAGATCACTATTAAATGTTATATACTTTACATTGGGTTCAAATTTTCTCTATTTACAATTAAGTTCCAGGTATATGAAGACTGCCTATATTTCAAATATTACACATTAAGCCTGCATTCTACTCATCCCTCTTCTATGTATTTAAATGGATACAGTTATATACATGAGGGGTCAGAGTGACTTCAGGTCAACATGGGCATGACAATAATATTGGCATCAACATGAGGTTTGGGCATTCCATCATCAGATTTTCAATGGTATGGATAGCTGAAGAGTTGAAAGTTGGAATAGATTGAAGCCTGTTCATGAAACTATGAAAAATTTGTTATCTTAATATAAACTGAGCACTGATTATATATTTGTGTGGGAGATGATGACCTGGACCAACTGATGAGTGCTGGATCTGCACAAAATACATATATTGGTGATTATTTATCATTTCTCCATGTGTGTGGTCATGTGTAGCAGTGGTATAAGATAGTGTGGGTAGTTGAAGGGTACTTGAAAGTCAGGGTTCACATCTATATTTACATTATTTAAATTGAAAAAAACTATATTCAAAATCATAATTACATAAGAATACAATCAGCCATCTATCTTTTTGTAATAGAATAATATTATTGGCCTTTGATGTTTTTCTAAAAAAAAAAACCTGTTTATTTTGGGACAAATCAAATTTTTTCTTTCAAGTTAATGTCTATTTAATATTGTTTGTAAAGTTATTTTTTTTGATCAGAAACAGTTTTAGAACCCCAATTGCAGGAACAAAAATTAATAGATCTACCACAAAAAGAAACTTTTATTTAAAATATTTAGATCACAGTCATTTAAAACAAGACTAGATAAATTTAAAACTGAATTAACATTAGGCCATTAATTAACTATAATAAAATTTCCGTTATTATGAATTTTCCATTTACTACAGGTCTTTAATAATCAGTTAAACTTATTAAAATATAAGTATATTGACAACATAATCTAAATAAACTGTTTTAAAAATGAACTTAAAATTAAATAATTATTAATAATTGCTCAATCTAAATTTTCTAAATACTCAATTTATAAATCAAATTAGATAAACTGTATGACTAATAAACTCACCCAAAATTAATAGCTTAAACTTAAAAAGAAATCACAAGTAGAAATATATATATATTTTTAATATCTAACCTAACATTTTATGAAATTGCTTGGAAAAATATTATGAAACCTACTGAACTTAAGAAAATTAGCATAAGCCTTTAAAAATTCAGTACTATCAATCATATTAATTAATTTCTTTTTATTCCCAATTTCTTCAAAAGAAAAATTATCAAAGACCATTTGCCACATTTTTATTATATTATTATAAAATAAAAACTAATACAAGAACAGTATAATAAAAAAACTATAAATAATAACACTAAAATAAAAATAACACTAATATAATATGATAAAAAATGCACTTAAAATTAGTATGACATTAAAACCATGTTAACATATATAAAATATCAAACCTTATTAAAATATATTACCCTAAACCAACCTAACTAACTACAAATTATACAACCACATAAAACTATACCGAAAATAGAACATTTTTATAATAATCAATCTAAATAAAATTGAAACAAACAACTAATTATATTTATAATTATTTAATTATCAACCCAGCTTTCGTCTCTTATGGAGACTTTCTTGATTTAATGTTTTGATGCAATGAACAAAACTTTATATCTTTAAGCAGGGCTCAATGAACAAAACTTTATATCTTGAAAAGGGCTCAATAAGAGATGAAAGCCGTGTTGATAATTAAACAATTGTAAATATAATTGGTTGTTTGTTTCAATTTTATTTAGATTGAATATTATATTAAATATATACCTATAACAACATTGTGGACAATTAATTTTATGTTGGATATTTGATCATTCTGTATATATAGAACATTTATAACCATAAAAACTATTTAAAAATTAAATATTAAACAGCCAAATCCAATACAAAAATTAATATTGTGTAATGCTATGTTAAAAATAATAAATGAAAATAGAAATCCATCTATCATAAAATTGGAATAAAATAAAAAAATATATTAAAATTCTATCATGACCATGGTTTTGCCTATACAAAACCATGGTCATGATAGAATTTTAATATAAGTTTGTTATTTTACTTTTATGTTGATTTTATGTTTGTTTCTATTTTTATTAATTCTAAAATAGCATTAGGCTGTATTAATTTTTATGATAAGTTAGTCTTTTTAATAATGTGTTTAAAAATATGTGATTATTATCTGTAGTTTTATGTTTCATTTTTGTATAGTTGGTTTAAATTTTTATGTTAATATATTTTACTAGAGTTTGATATTTTATATATATATTAATGGGTTTTTTCATAATATGTTTGTGTGTATTTTTTGAATTATTATATTAGTGTTATTTTTTGCATTAGTGTTATTATATATATAAGCATTTTTATATTTGTTTTGTATAGTTTATATTTTAGAAGAATATTTGTGGTAAAAAAATATTTGATAATTTTTCTTTAGAAGAAATTAGGGATATAAAAAAAATTAATTTCTCTGATAGAATTGAATCTTTAAAAGCTCTAGTTAATTTTCTTAAGTCCTGTAGGCTTTTGTAATATTTTTCCAAGCAACTTCTTATAATGTTTAGATAAAAATTTGATTTCTTTTGCTATATGTGATTTTCATTTAATGTGTAAGCTGTTAATTTTGAAGTTTATAATATGTTGACTTTATGTGATTTGGTTTATAAATTAAGAATATTTAGGAAAGATTTAGATTTTAGAATTAATTATAATTGCTTTACTTTAAATCTATTTTTTAAATTGTTCTAATTATATTGTCAATTTGCTTATAACAACAAATACTTTATTAAATTTAATTCATTATTAAAGAAATTTAATAAAAGGAAAATTTATTATAGTTAATTTACAATAAGAACCTAATGTTAATTATGTTTTAAATTTGTTTAGTTTTGTTTTAAATGGCTGTGATCTAAATATTTTAAATAGAGTTCCTTTTTTTGTTTTTTCTGGTGCAACTCTTGTTTAACAATTGAATGTTCTAGAAAATACTACTGAGCAGAATAAAATAGCACTTTAAATTTTCATAGGCAATTATTTGAGAGAAAAATTTGCTATTGCTCTAAAGCAAGTAGAGTTTGTCAGAAAAACATTGGAGGCCCATAATGTTTTTCTATTAAAAGAAACTAAGATGATTAGTTCGTATTGTGAAATAATAATGATTTTAAACATGAAGTTTCTTTAAAATTAAAGTTGATTGATATTATGAAAGTCGTGGAAAATATAAAAATATTTTAATAAATCTAATTATTTAAGTTGCTATATAAATACTTTTAAACAGACTTTAACTTGTGTTCACTGCACTTTAAAATTCATAATAAGCATATTTTGGCAATAGAGGGATCTTCCAAACCATGACACAAGATAACGACTTTTATAAAGATAAGAGCAGCCATCTTATTAAGATCATAATATTAACTCACTGTAAATCACAAGATTTCACATAGGTTAATTTGTAAAGGAAATAGTGAACTTAAACAATGGAGAAAACAACAACTTCATGCTTCCAAATCAAGCTGCTTCAGATTCACCTATATAAATGTAAATTTAGGTTAAAGATAAGATGGCCGCTCTTATTTTTATAAAAGTTGTTATCTTGTGTCATGGTTTGGAAGGTCCCTCTATTGGAAAAATATGCTTGATTATTATGAATTTCAAAGTACATTAACACAGGTTAAAGCCTGTTTAAAAGTATTTGCATATGCTTTCTGTATGCTCAATAAATTAATTACTACTCTTCAAATATTTTCTCTAATCTTGGGTTTCAAAAGATAATTCTCCTTTAAAGTATATTTTTAATTTCCAAGAGATATTACTAATAAAAATTTTGAAGTTTTTGTAATGTTTTTTTAAGGATTATGCTAATTTTGTTAATTTTCAGTCTCTTTTTTGGAGACTTTTAATACAGTTAATTCTAGATGAGAATTATGTCTTTAGGAGTTTATATATTAAAAATATGTATCAGCCAATTGATTTGTTAGAAAAAGAGGAATATTTTTCTGCTAATAGAATTAACATTATTTTACTTTTATTGTTAGAAGATTCAATGTATTTAATGGTGTGTTTTATTAAATTTAAGAAGAATGGATAGTTGGTTATACTTTTTTTTAATAATGTCATCTGTCTATACTAGTTTCTTTAATAGTAGTGCTATTAATCATTTTTCTGCTTCTTTGAAATTATTTATTAGATATGTTGATGATTGTTGTATGCAATTGAGAAGAAAAGATTGGTGGATTTTTAAAATGGATTGAATGGTTTTGATTATAATATTAAATTTACCGTTGAAGAGGTAATTTTGATTTTGTTAAGTTAAAATTTTTAGATCTGAATTTTGATAAGATTAATGATCCTTTATTTTAGTAAAGAAAAAAAATTAAGAAATTTAATAAGGATTTAAAGTTATCAACCTTTCAGTCATTAATAAAACTGCTTTGATAAATTTTTGTTGAAGAAATAATAATTCTGAGAGTAACGATTATTTTCAAAGAAGCCATGGTTGTGATTATCGTTATGATTTTATTAAGAACTAGCCATACCCGGCCATGCATTGCTATAGCCCAGTCTGGTTAAATGGAAAAGAAAGAAAAGAGAAAGTGCACATTTTTAAATTTCATAATGCTTGTGGGCATACAATATTTTTTGTTGTTCCATTGTCTGTGCAAATATAGAGATTGTCTGGTTTGCCTACTCTAAAACATGCAACATATAATTGTCCATGTGAGAAGCAATCCGTGTCTAGATTTAAACCTCACAATTCTAAAGATTGGCTCTGACTGTCTGTGCAGATATATAGATTGTCTGGTTTGTCGATTCTAGAACATGCAACATATAATAGTCCATGTGAGAAGCAATCCGTGTCTAGATCTAAACCGGACAATTCTAAAGATTGGCCCTGAGCTTTGTTGATGGTGATTGCAAACGCCAATAGAATTGGGAATTGTAATCTCTCACATGAAATAATTAAATCAAAATGAAAATAAATCAAAATCTATGAAAATTCAATTTAACAATGCAATCAGAAACATTGAAATGGAATCGTAAAATATTTAGTATAGCCTGTGTTGTTTTTACATCCACCAGATAGTGCTGTTTTTCAAAAAAAACCTAGCTGTTGAATCGGACTGTTCACTGACTTCAATTTAAGCTAAGTTTAATATCTTTTTATGCGATTAATCATCTGAAAGCATCAATTTAAATACTTTAATTGTGGTATGAAAGTGAGGAGTAAATTGTGATCAAGAGATATAGTTGTTTTTTTAATTTGGAAAGATTAAAATTATTTAAAAAAAAAAAAAAGTTTTAATCGCCATTTTAAAAATATAGCAGGTTTTTTTTTTTTAAAAAAAATCTTTTTGTTGAATGTGTGTTAATGTAAGGATTTCTATAACTAAGTTGTACGTAAGATTAGTTGGCTTAAATTTGCTACTAACGTTTTTTTTTTTTTAATTTTAATTTAAGAACAGTTAGTTTGAGGTATAAGGTAATGTTTAGAAGCCTAAGTTACACGTGGTTATTGATCGATCGTTTTTGAAAGTAAAAATTTTTCATCTTTCTGTGCAAAAAGGTTTGAAGAGTAGGAGAGAAAGTATAAAGTTAAATATAGAATAGGCGGCTTGGAAAATAAGTAATATGGATTGCATTTGTATTTTACAATGCATATATAATCATCAGAAAGGAATTAGATGTGCTGTTGTAGAATGTAATATATGTGATAAGGTTTTCCATTTGAAATGCTTAAATAAGACTAGGAATGATGTAGCAGGTTTATGGGTATGTAGACAGTGTGTGAATGTGATAAAAGAGGTGAAAAAGTGGTTTCAAAGTGTAGATAGTGTAAAGAGAAAGTCAGGAGGAATGGAGCAAAACATAGTTGAGGAAGACAGGGTAGAGTGTGTTTGTAGTGGAGTGACAAGAGATATGGATGGAAAAATAGGTAGTGCATTGGAGATGGTTGGCCAAAGAATAAGTAAGATAGAGGAGGAGGTAAAGGATATAGAAGAAAAATTAAAATCATTAGAGATGAAGTGTGAGCAGATAAAGGGATTACTGAATAGGAATGATAAGGAAGAAAGTAGGTGAGGAAGTCCAGAAGGTGGTAGAGAAGGTTGTGAATAAAGCAGAGAAAGTAGACTGTGAGACAGTATTGATAGGGGATTCATTAATAAGAGAATGTGGAGATATAATTGCAAGGGAAAATAGAAACAGGCATGTAAGAGTATGTTTGCCGGGAGCTAAAATTAAGGATGTTACGGATAAAGTAAAGAAGCAAAGGAATAGAGATGTATATGTTATGGTAGGGACTACTAATTTATCAGTCATCAGAGAGAGTAATGGGTGAGTACACAGAACTGATTAGGAATTTGAGAATGGTTAAAGGAAGAGTAGGAATAGTTGGATTATTACCAAGATTTGATAAAAGGTATATGTTAGATAGGGCGTGTTCTATAAATGAGAGATTGAAAGAATTGTGTGAGAGAAATGATGTTACGTTTGTGGATGTGTGGGATTTTTTTATTGGGAAGAGGGAGTTATTTGGTAAAGATGGGTTGCACTTAGGGAAACAAGGAAGTGAAGTTTTAGGGAGTCTGATTTATAAAGAATATAGTTCGGGAAACTTGTAAAGGGGGGTGGGATTTTAAATTGTAGTGTTATTAAAAAGAAGAAGAATGGATGGGATGTAAGGATTAAACAAAGGGCAGTTGATTTAGATATAAATGTAGATGTGGAGAGGGAATGGGTCTGTAAAATAAATGGTAAGCAAGTTATTTATAAGCATAATGGAGAAGAAAGAATAAAAAAATTTATAAAAGAGTAGTTAGGAAAGAAAAAATTGTTAAAATTGGGTATTTGAATATGCAAGGTGGTAGGAGACCAGAAAAGTGGCAGGAATTAAACAAAGCAATTGAAAATGAAGAGCTTGAGGTATTAGCAGTAGTGGAAACACATCTAAGAGAAGAAGAAGAACCTGTTTTGGAAGATTTGGTATGGCAGGGTATAAATAGAAAAGAGAAAGAAAAAAAGGGTGGTGGTATAGGTGTTATATCAAAAAAATATTTAAATACTGTTAAATGCCAAGAACATATGTGGTTTGAAATAGGGTTGGGAAAACAAGAATGGATGGTGGCTATAGTTTATATAGCTACTGGAGATAGTCAAACTATAATGGAATGGAACAATAGCATATATGAGTGCCTAGTTAAGGATATACAGAGTTTTAAAGAAAAGGGGAAGAGAATAATGGTTATAGGAGATATGAATGGGCATATTGAAGAAATTGATGATGTAGACAATAAGAATGGACAGCTTTTGAAGAAATTTTGTCAGAGAGTAAATTTGAGCATTGGAAACTTATCTAATATTTATGAGGGACAATATACATGGTCTAGGAATAATATATCCCACACAATAGATTATATATTGGTAGAGAAAGAGGGAATGAATAAAGTACGGAAAATTAAGGTGTTTGATAATGAAGAGAGAGTATGTAATAGTGATCATAATTTTGTTGTAATTGAAATGGTTAGTAATGTGATGGAAAATAGGAATAAAAGTAGAAACAATAGTGAAAGATGTGGATGGAGAGTAAATGATAAGAATAAGTTAGAAGAGTATAAAATACAAGTTGAAGAAACCATGGAAGAGTTGATTGGAAATGAGTATGAGGACTGGTGTGATGAAATAGAAAAAGTTGCAAATAGGGTTTTAGGTGAGAATATTCAGAAAAATAAAAGTAATAGAAAAATGAGAGTTAGTAAAAGTGTAAAAGAGAGGAAAAAAGCATGCAGAGAATATAAGTGTGCTATTAAGAACAAAGAAAGTGAAAAAGATATTAATGCTAAATGGGAAAAGTACTTAGAAAAGAAGAAGTTAGCTAAAATAGATAATTATAGAGAGAGAATGAAACTAAATAGTAAATTATTGGATGATATTAATAAAAGTGGAAGAGATGGGAGTAAAAAATTTTGGAATTACATTAAAAGGAGAAATTTAGGGGGAGAGAGAGATAGTATTACTGGATGAGGAGGGAATAGAGTGTAGCTCTAGAGAAGAATTAGAGAGAATATTGAATAGTTATGTAATGGATATAGAAAAGATGTTAGATGTGAAGGACAGAGGGATAGAAAATATGAAAGCATATAGTAATGGGAATATTGCATTTACAGAAAATGAACTGAATGAGGCAGGGAAGAAATTGAGAAGTGGTAAGGCAAGAGGATTAGATGGATGGGCAGCAGAGATGGTAATGAATTTGGGGCATAGGGCAAAAGTAAAGTTACTATCATGTTTTAATAAGATGGCACAGAAGAGAGTTTTTCCAGGTAGTTGGAGTAATACAAGAGTAAGATTATTATTTAAAGGAAAAGGTAAGGATCATAGAAAGTTAAATAATTATAGACCAATAGCAGTAACATCAGTTTTATATAAAGTTTTTTCATATATGGTGGCTGGAAGAGTTGCAAAATGGATGGAAGAAAATAATGTAGTGGGGGAAATGCAAGGAGGTTTTAGGTCAGATAGGCATATAGGAGATAGTTTATTTGTAGTTACACAACTTATAGATATGAGTAGAAATTCAGGTAGACAGTTATATATGAGTTTTATAGATATAGAGAAGGCATATGATAGAGTGAATAGAAATAGATTATGGATAAGTTTAGCAAATCTGGGAATGGATGAAGCTTTAGTGGGTGTTATTAAGAAATTATATGAAAATAATTACTATACATATCAATTAGGGGATATAGAATCAGTTAAAGTTAAAAATGGGGTGGGACTGAGGCAAGGATGCCCTATGTCACCTATTTTGTTCGTGTTGTATTTGAGTGAAATGGAGAGAGCAATAGAAAGACTAGGAAGAGGGATAGAGATACCATTAACAGGTGGATGATGTCTTTTTGTGTGCAGAAAGAAGAGAAGATATGGAAGTTATGCTGAGGACATGCGCTAGGGTGGGT
This sequence comes from Epiperipatus broadwayi, assembly GCA_028023455.1. Taxonomy (NCBI): domain Eukaryota; kingdom Metazoa; phylum Onychophora; class Udeonychophora; order Euonychophora; family Peripatidae; genus Epiperipatus; species Epiperipatus broadwayi. The sequence continues at coordinate 1,983,751 of JAQFVV010012416.1, read as the reverse complement.
AAAGATATGGGGATTAAATTTAGTGAAGAAAAATCAAATATAATGATGGTGAATACTGGGGAAAGAGAAGACAAAGATTTCTTATTGGGGGATATAAAGTTAAGTGTGGTGAATAGATATAGTTATTTGGGAATCATCTTGAGTAATAAGAAAAATTGCTTGGATGAATGGGAGAAAAAAATGATAAATGAAGCAAAGAAAAGAAAGGGATTGATAAAGAAATTAACACTGTTTTCATATAATAAATATGATGTAGCTAGAATTGTATGGAAGGGAGTGGCAGTAGCAGGGTTAACATATGGCAATGATGCATTATGTGTTAGTAAAGGGGTATTAGATTGCTTAGAAAAAGTACAAAGGCAAGTAGGAAGACATGCATTAGATGCTGAGGTGTGGACAGCAAAAGAGGCAATTCAAGGAGAAATGGGATGGTCAAATTTTTATATGAGGGATGCAAAAAGCAAATTGAAAATGTTCAGTAGATTGCAGTTTATGGATAATAAAAGAATAGCCAAAATAGTATTTAATTGGGTTACAAGTAAAGGGCAGCCAACAAGATGGGTGAGAAAGGTAATGCGGTATGCAGAAGATTTGGATAAAGAAGTTATGTCAGTATACTTGTACAAAAGATGGGATGATTGTTGTAGGAGGATTGTTGAGTGTTATAGTGGGAAGGAGTGGGATAGAAGAATAGATGCATTAATAAAGAATAGGGAGTTGGAGAGATGGAGAACTAGTATGGAGAGTAAAACGAGTTTAAATATATATAAAAGTAAACGGAACATTGGGTGTGAGTTAATTTATGATAATAGTAAGGAAAGTAGTTTATTGTTTAAGGCTCGAACGGTATCTTTAGCAACAAGGGAATATACACGTAAATGGAAAAATATGGGTGATTTAGTCTGCAAGTTGTGTAAAGAAGGCATAGAAAATATTAGGCATCTGTTACTTCAATGTAAATGTTTGGAAGCAGAAAGGGTACAAATAATGAAGTTATGGAAGGTTAAATATGAACAAAGTGATTATACAGAAAGTGAGTTATTGGTTTTTATGCTAGGTTTGGGAAAAGATAAGGGGGATTTAGATATGAAGGTCATGGAGTTGACAAAGATGTTGTGGAAATGGGATGGAGCAGATTATGGGAAAACTTAGGGTGGACAATGGAAAAGCAAGGTAAGGTGGCTAACAGGTCTCTGGGCATAGCTGCTGAGAGATTCCTGACTAATGCATTAATAAATAGGGAGTTGGAGAGATGGAGAACTAGTATGGAGAGTAAAACGAGTTTAAATATATATAAAAGTAAACGGAACATTGGGTGTGAATTAATTTCTTATAATAGTAAGGAAAGTAGTTTATTGTTTAAGGCTCGAACGGTATCTTTAGCAACAAGGGAATATACACGTAAATGGAAAAATATGGGTGATTTAGTCTGCAAGCTGTGTAAAGAAGGCATAGAAAATATTAGGCATCTGTTGCTTCAATGTAAATGTTTGGAAGCAGAAAGGGTACAAATAATTAAGTTATGGAAGGTTAAATATGAACAAAGTGATTATACAGAAAGTGAGTTATTGGGTTTTTATGCTAGGTTTGGGAAAAGATAAGGGGGATTTAGATATGAAGGTCATGGAGTTGACAAAGATGTTGTGGAAATGGGATGGAGCAGATTATGGGAAAACTTAGGGTGGACAATGGAAAAGCAAGGTAAGGTGGCTAACAGGTTTCTCTGGGCGTAGCTGCTGAGAGATTCCTGACTCCGTTTAAGAAGTCACATCACATCACAGTAGGTATATAAGAACACGCGCGTATTCGAATGCAATGTTGTGTCAACTTTTCAAAGCAATCGGTGAAGAACTTTCAGAGATTTAAGATTTTGAACATACGAACATTTACATTTTTATTTATATAGATATTATATTTAATAAAAATATTTGTAAGCCTGATTTTAAAAATGTTAATGAGAAGACAGGATTTAGTTAATTAATTCGAAGAAATTTTTTATTTATAAAAACTAACAATTACCATCTACTTTCCAGCTATGCAATAATTCGGGCTTATAACAATCGCTTCAGTCAAGTGTGAATTGCGAGAAATTAGCATAACACACTACAGCGTCATAAATGGTATATTTGACAAAAAGTGTTAAAGTTTGACGATTAATCTTGATTTTAAGAAACCATCAGTTTTATGAAAACTTCCTTTGATGATAAGGATATTTGGTATTTGAAATGAATTATGGGAATTGTTTGCTATATATAAATGTTTTAATTTTTATTGATTTTCATTTGCGGAGGATGTGCTTGTAAAAGTGAAAGCATGGTTGTGATCGAATTTTAATATAAGTTTGATATTTTGCTATTATTTTAATGTTATATGGTTTTCTATTTTTAATACTAATACTGTATAGTGTGAGGCAATATATATATGTGAGGAATATGTGGAAAGTAAAAAAATAAATTTCAGCCTTTTTTCATATATTTCATTTTTCATTATATATAATTTTATCAAATTTCTATCTTATCAGTACTTCAGTATCACTTATCTTTTAATTATTTGATAAAAGCAATATAGCAGGTTCAAGATAAAATCCTAGACTGGAGTTGTGATGCGGTTCTTAAATGAGCCATAACGTATACTTATCTGTCAGCTCAATACAGCTGCGATAATTTTAAAATTATTTTTGTTTTAAAAATTCACAGATTCTTTTATTGTCTGATGTTTTCAGGAAGAATAACAGCAGTTTAAAATAAAACATTAAATACACTTAAATACCAATTAAATATTTATATATATTAGTAAAGGTCAATACAGACATTATTACATGACTTTAACTACATTTACACTGATAATTACAAATTGTTTTGCTCTATTCTAGAATCATGTATTATAAGCCAGATTAATTAGTGATCATTTGGTGGTACTCTACTACAATATTACCATCTCCAGATTAGTTTCTAGTTTGTCTAGGGCTAGAATTCAAAAATGAACCTAATGCACTCTTGCAGTTAACAAATATTTTTGACTGGATAGTCGTAATTATTGCTACTAGTTATCAAGTTATGTTATATATATATATGACTCAAAGCTGAGAGATCACTTAGGGTGGTAGAAAATTAGGGCCTTATCCTCTAAATGGGCCAATACAACATATACCTGTAAGTGGGCTAATATTATTTCTGTAATCCTAGAATCCTATCTCAATAAGCAGGATACATTTTTTAAGTCAAGAATCCTGCAAACTTAAATTGCTTTGTTCACTACACATTTAAGCAGCCTTATAAGAGAATTGTCCTTTTTAAAAAAGATTTTAGAATTATCTTAATCTATTACGATTTGCTAGTACTGTGATCTCATTAATTTTAGACAGATTTGTAAATTTTGCTTTTACTAAAACATTATCAAAGGCTAATAGTTTTAAAATGAGTAGCCAAACAGGAGTCCTATCTCTCATTAATTAACAGCTGTAGAACTACAAATATTTGTTTTAACATTTTATCAAGTTTTTTTTTTCATTTCATGTATGAAAGCATCGGCCGGGAAGGGAACCGGCAAACCCTGGATAACTGCTTGTAAGGCAGCTGTGCTGGCCACTTGACTACCAACCCTTGACAACATTTTATTAACTTTTATCCTCAAAGTTTCTACATTTTTTGTCTATAAACATTATTTTTAATAGTTTGAATTATTAGCTGTATTAAAGACCATTAATGCAGATTTTTTTTAAATAATAAAAATTCACAAGAAAACCAACAGTTTTTATAATAACAACTTTATTATAATATTCAACATCATTTTGCTTCATCATATGCCAGAGCCATTTTTAAGTGTCTGAGAAATTAATGCATGTCAGATTTTAGTTGTAATAAGTGGGCAGTAGGTGGCTCTGGAGAATGAAAAAAAAAGTATTCTGAAGGAATATGTTAAGATTTGAAGGAATATTTTAAGAGTAAACTAAGAAAATCATTTGGTGTTTTATTAAAACAATTTATTTAATTTACATGCGTTTAATGTATTTTCTCAGAAATAGAAAATAAAGATTGATAATTATTAATTAAAAGTAATTAAAAATAATAAATATCTTTGTCAGTTTATCAACATAAATTAAAATACAATGGATGAAAATAATCATAGAAGTAGATATGGATGAACGAAATATGCTAGTATGTTAAAAAGGAAAATTTTCACTTAAATCTGATATTTGGATACTTAATTGAAGTGCAATACAAAGACTTCAGCCAGATAAGAGATCAAACAGGTATCAGATGAAAACATAATGGATGGAATTCATCATAGAATTGAACTTGTTTGGGGTGCTTTTGATAAAAATAACTTGATATTAAAAGGAAATATGCTTTTGTTTTTGAAAAGGAAGATTTTTAGTAAATGTGTTTTATTAATTCTTAGTTATGAATTTGAGTCTTGGATGCTTAACAGATGATGAAAAAAAACAAAATACATAACCAAAAGGTGTTACTGATATCATTAAAAGGATTAAAAGACTGAAATAGAATTGTGTTAGATATATTATTAGAAGAGATGATAATAAATGGACAAATGAAATCTTAAACTGGATTTCAAGAGATTATAAAAGACCTAGAAAGAGATCACATATGAGATGGATAATGGAAATAATGATGTGGTTTCAGATGATGTGAGGAAAAGAGGCTAGAGATCAATGAGAAGATGAATTGAAATTTGGAGAGGTCTTCATCCTGCAATGAATTGATGTTTGAAAATGATGATAATGAATGTTTTACTTGAAAATAAAAATTAATAGGTGCCTTCCATCAATGAAAAATTCATGAGTTTTAAAGAAAGTAATTTTAAAATTATTACAGCAACATTGAGCAAGTATAGTTTGTGCTGCACCAAAGTTTAAGATGTGTGTAATGTATGGTGTCTCTTAAAATTGAATGATAACTAACTTAAGATCCATTATTGAACCTGCATTCCTGCATAACTTCAAAGGAAAATTGATTTAACCTTCTAGCTTCTACAACTAATAATGTATATATTATAGAAATGGTTTACATATTCTGCTTTCATCAAATAATTAGAAGACAGGATGGTACTGAGATATTGATAAGATAGAATCTTGGCATAATTGTACATAGCGGAAAATCGAATATTTAAACAAATTGGCACTCATTAAATATTTATTTACTTTAAATACTCACCTCTTTACAAACGCTCACACAAAGTAACACACACATATATATTTACAAATGCCATACATTAATTTAGTAAAATTAGAAACAATATTACTTTTATTTTTTACCATTCAACAATTTACTAATATGGACAGAACTGTTTCAGCACATGGACATGACTTTTCGACAGATCACGGTAGTGTACATATCCATAAATAAGTGAAAGATATGTGCTTATAACCAGAAATTCAAGTGTTTATATTCATAAGCATCTGTGTAAATTGTTTGTAAATTATTGAGGTAATACATAAAGAGCATTACTTTTAATAATTTTGGATGGCATATCGTAAATAATAGGGAAATTTTATTTTTTAGTTTAAAATTATTTCCTATAATATTCAATCAATGAAAATGAAAACAAAGGCTTTATAAGTTTGTCTGAAAGTTTGATATATAGGTCTGTTTCTTGCAATTATGTGCTGACTGGTCTATCATTTAGTTACAATTGCTATATGTATATAAAACAAAATCAAGCACTATTTAAATTTTCCAAACAGATTCAGTGATTTGTAATTACACATTCTAAGAACGCAGATATTACTATATAACAACATTTTTATTGTTATTCTTCTCTTGTCTTCATCTGCTTCTGGTCTGTTCACTGATAAGTGCTACCAAAAAAAAATGAACAGATGAACTTTTGATTCAGGAATTGTTGATTTAAACAACTATGCTATTCTGCCAAAGATCAAAGTCAGTAAAAATTTCATCTACTTATCTGTGACCGTTCATATGCAAAGTTTCAAACATTATGGATTATTACTATGTGTTAATGAATGACGTTTATTTGCTTGATGGGCAGTTTTTTTTTACTCTCCTTTGTCCCAAATCCTTACGTTTTCTCATTTGAATGTATGGTTATTCATACTATTTCAAACATATTTGGTTTTTTTCTTCCTACTTCATCATTATTCTGTTCTTTCCTACTCATTTTCTAATTGGTTAGGTTCTATATTCACATAGTATATTTTATAATCAATTTTTGTCTTTCAGCTTTCCAAGTTTATGTTTTGTATAAGTTAAAAATCCTGACATTACTTTTTGCCACATTTCTCGTATTTATACATACAGTACTGCATCTATAATCACTTTCTCTATTTATGGTTGTTTATTATATATTAATATTTCATTTTATTACTGTTTATATATATATATTTTATGTGAGCAATGGATAATCATTTTTCATGAGAATATATATTATGCAGGATTTTCATTTTTCGTAGTCATATCTGAATAAACATTTTTTGCTCTATTCTACTGTGATAATATAATTCTACTAGATATGCTTTTGTCGTAATAGGATGTACATGTTAAGTGCTGTTCTGAGTATAGAGATTTTCTATAAGTTATAGTATTAATTATGCCATGAGGGATTCTTATTACAAGAATATATACAAGTGCCAATTTTTGCTATTTGTTCTAATTTTATTGTGAATTTAAATGAGGAAAATAAATTACAGGTAGATCCAGATTTTTTGTGATTGTTGTCCATCTTATATATATATATCATTTGCATAGTAAAGTAAAATTAAGTTGCTGACTGTGATTTCATGTTCGTCCATGTAAATATTGCTGATCAAAGGTAACAGTGGTAATGTCTTGGTATCTTTTGTTGGAAAACTTCTTTGTTGTATTGACAGTTTGTTGTTCTTATGCAGAAAGTAAAAGTTACATTGTACTAATTCATTTTTTTTTTTTTAAAAATTTCATCACTATATATGTTTGTAAGAACATTTTTCTCATCAAAATTTAACAGCATATCAATGCAATTTATTTTCATATTCTTGATTAATTCCATGAACATCTTAGAATCTCTGACAAAGGTAAGTATCATGTATGCTAAAGATCTAAAAACTTTATGAAAATATCTCAAAAAGTTTTGACATTGATCATTTTTAAAAGTAACAACTTACTATTTCAAGAACATAGTTCTTATGATTTTAGGTACGTTCAGTTAATATCTATCATTTATTCTAGAAATTTAACATGTCAAAATTTCTCAAGATTTTGTCTTAAAATTCTTAATACTTTGGCATACAAAACACAGTCCTTTGTCATGCATTCTAAGGCCTTTGTGGAAACAGGCAAAAACTCTCCATATAGTAGTGCCACCTTGTGCCAACCAGAGTAGTCAATGGATGCCGGAAGGCTTGTGCATAAAATCCCTATTTAGTGCCTACTCATCCAATATGCGCTAGCATGAGATGGTGATCATGTGGTGGTCTTTGTGGAATTTATCAAGAATAAAAAATAATAATAAAATGAACTGGAATAGTGGTAAATTTTGTTGAAATAAATTTATTTACAAATGAACTCTGTGCTGAAACTTTCACTGTTGTAAGAAAAAAAATTAAATGAGGATATCATCTTACAAATCAAAATAACTCTCTATTGATAATTTAATGAAATTTCTATCATTGAGTGTATCAAGATCATACTTTCAATACAACACAATTCCTCTAAAATAATTAAGAAATGGCTATGTGTTTACAACTAGTTAATAATTTTTATATGAATGAAATTAATACCATATCTATAAATAATTTATTCATTTTACCTAAATTTTGGCTTCATTATATTGGTGATACATTTGTTGAATGGAAACATGGTAAATTGCTATTATAAACATTCTGAGTACACATCAGTAATATAACTTCTTCAATTAAATTTCACATAGGAGTTAGAGAAGAAAAATTGACATTTTTCAATGTTCTTGTGAATATTTAAAAACCAGGCACTCTTTACAAACCTGGAGCTTAATTATAAATATAGGGGACTTGAACTCAGACTTTCAAGCATTCTTCAACCATCCACACTATCTCATACAACTGATACACATGATTATACACATATAGAAAAGTAATTACCAATATACGTATTTTGTGCTAAACCAGCACTCATCAGTTGTTCCATATTATCGGTTCTTGTGATAAAATTGCTTTATAGTGATACCAAATTATGATTTATAGAACCCACCCACCATACACACACACCCACGAGAAAATATTGAACATGCAGTTTCAATCACGACAAAAACATAAAAAGTGGAGTTATAGCATTAACATGGAACACAACATAAGAAGTTTTTCGCACACACTATTGACTTATGAAAAATAAAATATATTCAAAGAATTAACTCACATAATGAATGGTTGTCAATCAAATATAAAGAAAAGTCTTAAGGAGATAGCAAAAAGAAACAAAAAATTGTAAGATCTGTAGTGTATATATATATATATACGTAGGGTGGCAACAAACAAAAAAATCTAAACTTTTAATATCAAAACATCTTTCAAAATCACATAACTTCAAGAAATTCTAAGTTATGCAATAATTAAACTTCAAGTGCTGAAAAATGAAATCTTCATCTAGGAAATACCATGTGAATGTGTCACTGAAACATGTTTTATTGAAAAATAATTAAATTAAGCATAAGTAATGATTATAGATGAAAAAAGGTGTCTATGATAGTAGATCATGTGCTAACTAATGAACATATGTTTTATTTGCAAAAGACAAAAGTATTGGACAAAGAAAAAAACAAAAAGAAAAACAATTAAAATTGGTACTCACATTACAGTGAAAAATAAACCCGTAACTTAATCAATTATGGTAAACCATAAGTGGAAATCACTTGTTAACCTTGTCCCTAGGTCAAGATATAGAAATAAGTATACGGTAATCTAAAATCAAAGCCCCCCCCCCAACTTTATTGCCATGTAGTGTAATCCAGATAAATCAATGATTACCAATGCATATGTAATTCCTATTTTTAATATTTGAACTTCCATTCTCAGACCAGTTTCTGTCTTTTGCTTTTATCAATGAGTCTTGGAAATTTAAGCTTCAAGGATTGCATCTGGAAAATCACCTTTCACTTCACTTTAGTCATCAAATCAAACATTTGAAATTGAAATCAGCTTAACAGTTTTGAACTCAAGTTGACCTGTTTGAACAGTTATATAGGTCTGAAAATAATTCAGCATCTATATATTTTTGTGCTTTCCATTCTTTGTTTACTGTAGTCACCTTACTACTCTGGCTAGGAATTTTAAAAAAATCAAATTTCCAACTTAAGATAAAAACCTGCTCTCCACTTTTCTGCCATCTGGTGTAAGCTGCAACCAGATGTACATATAACTTCCATCCTTACTCTATATTACATTAAATAGCAGTAAAGCCAAGAGGTACTTTTATTTTATTGATTGGCCTGGGTGTTTAGTGACTTTTGTCAAATACCTTAATGACCATAGTTTTTGACAGACTATCTTAATTGGGTAGATACTTGAATTCATTATTTGTATGTCATCTGTTTGATTTTTCTAGTCAGGTCAGTATTATCTGAAGAACACAGGAAAATAATAGCAGTTAAAACATATATATTAATCTGTGTGGATCTGAGACTTGAACACTTAATAGAAGAGCAATACAGAGACTTCAGACCACTCAAAGAAGTATGGAGAGATGCATGTTGGGAGTAACAAGAAGAGATTGAAAACACAATGTATGGGTAAGAGAACAAACAGGTGTTAGTGACCTCATTGAAGTGGAGTTGGGCTGGACATATTACTAGAAGAGATGATAATAGATGGACAATTAAAATTTTAAACTGGATTCCAAGAGATTGTAAAAGACCCAGAAAGAGACCACATGTGAGATGAATGGATGAAATAAGAGTGTGCAGGGGTGATGTGGAGAAGAGAAGCTAAAGATAGGAAAAGATGGATTGAACTTGGAGAGATCTTCGTCCTGCAGTGGATTGATAATGGTTGATTATGATGATGATGTTATTAGTATGAGTGAAAGATTTATGAAGTTTAAATAAAGTTTAGAATTTTTCTAAAAATAATATCAATTAAAAATGTTGATAATAAAATATATAATTACAAGTAAAAGTCCATCACATGTCTTTGGAAAGACATTACCTATCAAAGTTTAGATATTAAGAAAAATTATGCCTAAATTGGTCAAAATCGAATATCAGTTAACTTTCCTATGCAAATGTAATTGTAAGGGCATTGTTTCTGAACAATTGCATTATATTTTCCAACACTTGAAACATAAAGTTACTGATGATGACTTTATCCAATAAGACAATCATATAATAAGTTATGTAAAAAATAAAAAAATAATGCGAAAACAGAAACATGTAAACTTACATGGGTATATCAAATGATAAAATACCCTAAACAATTTAGCCCCTTTATCAGTTAAAATTGTTAGTTCTAATTATCCAAAAGAGGCTAAAACTTCTATTCTGGTAAAAGAGTTAAATGTTGTCAGCCTTATATATAATGGTAGTCAGTTAGGAAATCATTTAATAATTGCCTTAAAAAGAAGCAACAGAATTGAAGTGGAGAATAAAAAGAATACTTGTAGGAAACCAGAAATCCAAATGAAGCATTACCTATACCGAGAGGGAAGTTTATTAAATCTTCCAAACTAGACAAATATAAAGTCATTACCTCTGATGCCAATATAATGCTAGTCTTAATAGATATTATGGATTATGACAACAAATAGCAAAACTCTTCATAGTAGATCAACTTCGAAAGCCTTTTGAAGATATACCTCTCATTCATATAAAAGTATATCATCATAGTAACCACATTGCATTAAGACCTATTTTTAATTCTAGAGATTCATCCTGTTCAAAAATTATCAAGATTTTTTTTTCTTAAGGTGCTTAATTCTTTGCTATACAGAAGACAATCCTTTATCAGGGATTCAAAATAGTTTAAGAAATTAATCATGAAACATGAAAATAGGGGGGGGGAGAGCTGTTATAGTATTAAGCTTTAATGTGGAAAGTTAGTTTTAAAAATGAATCCCATGATAAACATTTTCTAAGAAAAAAAGTTAAATGAAGATATTAGCTTACAAACCAGAACAACTTTCCCTATTGTCAGTACAAATCAATTGCTTTACATTCTGTAAAACAATATATTTTTAATAGTGCATCTAAATGCATGGGTTCACCATTGTTACCTCTGATTAATAAAATTTACACAAAAGAACTTGAAATCATATCCATAGAAATTATTCCATCTTCATCGTAATTCTTGCTTTATTACGTCAATGCTACATTTTTGGATTGGAGACATGGTAATTCCTTATTACTAATATTCTGAAATACATCAATTACATTTCACAATGGGATTAAAACAAGTACAGAAAATGGCATTTTTAAACATTCTTGTGACATGATTTCATGTCAAAAATTAAAACTGTTTTACAGACAATCCACACTCACATGAAAACAATATTGCATATACCCTGAATCGAGATCATACCTTAAAGAATCATGAAGAATAGAGTTATTCATCAACTATCGTTAAGAAAATTTTAAATAGGCAACAGCAAAAAAAACAAAAACATTAGAAGCCGTGTGTACATACATACAAAAACATTTACAATCTATATAACATCAAAACAACTTTCCAAAACCATAATTCTTTATGAGTAATCTTTACCTTTACAACACCTTATTTGAAATGCTAAAAAAACAAACAAGAAAATACACTTATGAAATATCATGTCAATGCAAATGACATATTTAACAGTGAAACTATCTGCACAAACGAAAGCAGATTTAAAGAACACAAAGTAATGCCTAGGGATATCCATTGATTACTCTGGTTTGCCCTGAGTGGCACTACTGTATGGAGAGTTTTGCCTTTGTGGAAAACAGCTTGTATAAGCATAAAGAATGGTAATCGTGATGTTTGATGGTTTAATGCCTAGAGAATTAAAAACAAATATACCAGTGAATGTTTGTTTGATTGGGACAATGCCTAAATATTGATCTGGAAGGAGGCGACTAAATGAAAAAAAAAATTAATGAAGAATGTCATTTGGTAATGACAAATCAGTGTCATGAGATAATCTATAATATTTGGAAGTTAGTCATTAAACTCGTCCTTAAGAAAATGAAATCATGGGGACTTTTTTAAATAAGTATATAAAACTTCTCGTTGTTGCTCTTGACAGAATAGCTAATTGATAAAAGTTCCCCCTAAAATCAAGTATTCATGAATGCTAAAGAAGACCAGAGTGTAATAGGATTAGAAATGAACCTATATATTATTACTAACAATTGAATCTATTTGAAAAGTTTAAACGAAGTTATAATTTTTTTAAAAATCGTTAATTTTTAAAATTAGATGATGGAAATAGTTCAATATATAATTACAAATGTTTATATATATACAGCAAAGGAATAAAAGTGCTTATAGATTTCCAAAAGCGATCATTCTTTTGCTAAAAAAAAAAAAAAAAAAAACCTTCTTTAATATTGTTACTATTATAACGTAGTTTGTAGGGAAGCTGCGCCTGTGGTAAAGAAATAGTATCCAATAGAAAAAGTGCTTTCAAGTTTTTATTGCTTTAAAAATAAAGAATGGAGTTAAAAGTAAAATAATTTTCACCTCTACATTTACATTCTGTCTTCAGAATATTTATAGCAAATCCGTATTTTATTCAAAACTTTAGGAGTTAATTAAGTCTTGCCTTTTGCTCATAATCCTATTTCAGACAGTGATAAATTAGGTGTTTCACTTATTGAAGAATCGTATTATCAAAAAGTATTTAACCAAGAGATAATATATTATTTTCTTATTGCAAACACTACTGAAAATATCTTTAACGAATAATATATACAAAGTATAAATTATTTTAAAATCCTTTTTTTTTTTCCACATAGAAATCAGTATTTGCCATTCAAAACAAAATACAGGGATTTTATTACTAGAAACAATTTATCTACCTCTTCTTTATTAACCATTTTATATATCATGAAATTGTTTAATTCTATTTCATTCACAATTTGATCAACAAGAGAAAGAAAATGTGTTAGGATAATGAATGATTGAGATGATGATAGAATAGGAACCAATGAAGGATGAATCAATTATGATGATGAATTAAGATAAATTAAAATTAAGAAGTAAAAGATAAAAAATCACGATGAAATATGAGAACAATGTTGATGATGGAGAATGAGATCCTGAACTCATAAACTAATATTGTATTAAATAACAGTAAGGTAAAATAAAACAAAGTATGGATTCTAAGCTTGACAAACCATGAAGTTAAAATAAACTATAAGTTTTAAAAATTAGAAAAATTACTTACCTCTTCATTCCAGAATAAAACAGATGAATATATGTATTGTTTCATTGTTAAAGAGATTCATTGTTGCATCTATCTCCAGCTTATGAATTGTTTCATATCTTCAATTGTTATAAATTGTTAAGGTATTGCTGCATTCTAAAGAAAAAATATTAATATTTTACAAATTATTATTTATTTCCATTTTAATTCAAATATACATAATTTGCTGTTACATGAAATCATTCTAACCAGGATGAGTCCTTACCCCATCTTCCAATTGGTAAATGCAATTTTAAAAAGACTTTTGTAATGAGTTCAAATGTTTTATTTTATGCATTATTACAATCCTTAATCTAGAGCAGGGGTGAGCAATTGTTTTGGCTCGGGGGCCACAGAGGTTGGCGAAGGGCCGCATCGGGGACCACTTTGTGGAAGCGAAGGTTAGTGAAGGGCTGCACCGTTTTTTCATGACACAATAAACACACTAGTTTATTCCCTGTATTACCAAAGAAATATTTGTTTGTCCATTCTTCATTAAGCACACAACATTCATCACCAATTTTACATTTTTTCCAAGGGTTCATGATTTTACTAAAGTTGGAAATGTATATATTTGCTAATGCAAAGACAAAATTGAAATTAACCAGATCAACTGGAAAAGCACTGCACATCGTATCTACACTGCACATGTGTATTGATGAGGCCATCCTAGTGGAAAATAAGAGACGAATCTTCGGTCGCGCATGGGCAGGAAATCTCAATTCAAGGCGGATATTTCTTATTGTCTTGGCGGGCTGCATAAAAACAATTGATCACATAGTTATTTTTATACTGTATTTATGATCCAAACTAAGTAAAGTAGAAAATTGATAGGCAAAAGATGAATTAATGTGACATATTAATATTATGGGTATAATAGTAATTTAATATAACAGTAATAAATATTACTTTTTATGTCTACTTTTAATAATGTATACATAAATTAGAAGTCAAATAATACAAAAAGTAATCAGATTATAAACTGTATTCTGTTGTTTTATAAGAAAATAAAGGCTATGCTAATACAGACTACTTCTTCCTTTAATCTCAAACAGTTTAATCATACTTAATGCTCATTTTTAGTCTCGTGCATTTATGAAAAATGATAAATTATGAAAATGTTAAAACAAGAAAAGTAATATTCTATTGGGTAATATTAAAACAGCCATAAAAATAAATACAAAAAGAAATAGTATGGTTAACAGGAAAGTAATAAATTGGGGGGGGGGGGGAGAATCATACACCTGGATGATGGCCTAAGATAAGAACATGAATGATTAGGAGATGATTCATCCAACAGAGTTTATTGATGAATGTGTGTAGAATTCATCAATTCAAATTTATGGCTTACTAAATTTTTTATTTAATATTGTTTTCAAACCAAAGAATATTAAAACTGAACGGTGAATCCATAGATACAGGAAGATTAAAATTCTGTGCATTAATTTGTAGTACAATTCGGTTTTAATTAATTTTATTTAACATACTAGGGTTATCACAATGATTGGATGATGAAGCTTAGGAATATGGCAGTTTTTTTTTTTATATTTTCATGTTTCATGATTAATTCCTTAAATTAGAACACACATCAAGGAACTATGTTCCACATGGCCAAGAATTAAGTTCTTTAAAAACAACTCTTGATAAGGTTTGGCAGGATAAATTTTGAGAACTATCACTAGGTCTTAGTGCAACATATTCCTTATGAATTATAGATTGACATTGGAGATGTGTAATTTTGGTGAAGTATGTTGCCAGTTTACTTTTGTATGAATCAGAGGAATATCTTCTAAGTCATTTGTATTATTTTGTTTCTGTAAGTGGTATTGAATTTTGACCCGTCTTGTGTTGATCTGAAATGAGAAACTTATTTTGTTGCCATAATCAGTATTTTTTTACAACTGGATCATTGCCTTTATCAGTAGGGAGAATAATTTTATATTTGATTTTGGAGAAATTTAAAAATTTTCAACATAGGTTATGCTGATTGTAGGTCTCTGACATGCTAAAAGGGATCTTCTTATCTGGCACCATTATTCTGTTGCTCCTACTTGAGGCAATTAATAAAGGATTTCCTCATTGGTTGTCATTATATTTAATAATGCTGAAGTTTAATACCCCCCCCCCCCCAGATTAGCTGTTTCAGCATCATTTACATTGTTGGAGTTAAGAATTTTAACTGATATAGAAACTAAATTGCCTGGTACAGTTCATTATGTATTATACCCATATAAATTTACAAATATTTTTTTCTTGAAATTGTTTTATATTTTCACATAATTTACTGTAATACATTAAAGAACAGCTTTCAAGCTATTGTGCATGCGCTTTTTACGAGTGTTAATAATAAATGAATACTTTTACTCCCAACACAAGATATAGTATTTATGAAAGAATAAAATGAATCCACTTATTCTTTCCAACCCAAATGCTTATGTATGCTGTATGATTTTGTTACTGGCATAAAGCTCTTGCAAAATCTTCATTGGCAACTTTATTTTTTTAGCAATCATTTTACATTACTAATGGAGTGTGTAGTTTGATTCTTAAAATATTTTGAGCATTTAGTGTTTATCTTATCAGAATCTCATTTGCTTTCTGAGTATTTATCAGGACTGTTTAAGAGTAAATTGGAGAGTTAAGTGTGATCGTTTAAAGATAACCCCTTCAAATTTTCACCTATTTTAAATACATTTTTTAATAATATTCAATGATTTGTGATGATGGAACTTTGTTTGTATATCACACTACCAACGTCACCTATTTTAATTGTTAACTTTTTAAAAGAAGTATCAAATTAAACTTTTCAAATACATTCTATACATACTAATAACATAGAGATTAGTATATGTTTAAATTGGTATAATTTTTTCTGTGTTCTTCAGATATTGCTGATCAGACTAGCCATAATGCTAATGTGAGAATCATAGAGATGGTCTCTACATTCATGAATTTGAATTTAAGATAAATACCTAATCGACTTAGCTACTCTATGAATGGCAATGGTCTTTAAATTATTATTAAATAGCAATCGCCAAGACATCTAGGTTGACCACTTATTGCCATCTAAAGAACGCTGAAGGACAGAAGATATATGTGGAATATAGTAATCTCTGTGCATTCTATCTTCCATTAGATGCCAGTAAAGTGGGAGATTTGTTTTTCATTGATTAACCTGGAAATTTAATATCTGTTACATTCCTGGCCAGGGCATAAGATGACTAAGTTAAAGAAGAATTGAAAGTACTATGTGTAGTTACTGAATTGTTTTCATGTTTGAATAACTATTCAAGCAATTTGACCTGATTTTAAAATCTTTAGGTTCATTTAAATTTTCAAGTTTTTATGCTTGATAGGAAAAGTTGAGCTAAAGGTGATTTCTGGTATAGGCATTCCTTCCAACTTTAAATTCCAGGATTCATGATAAAATCAAAAATTAGAAACTGATCTGAGAAAGTGGATTCAAATATTAAGCATAGAAATTATATATGCATTTGGTAATCTTATTCTAGATTACACTAAATAGCAATAAAGTGAGATTTTTTTATTTTAAATTATTATATACTTATCTAATTCTGTATTTTCTCTTAAAGACAAGGTTAATAAATAGTTTTCAATTATTATATATTATTATAATAGGTTGACTTTAGGGTTTATTTTCCACTGTAATGTGAGCACCATTTTAAAATTTTCTTTCTTTTTTTTTACTTTTGTCTTCTTTGTCCAAGATATTTCTCATATGCAAATATGTTTATTAGTGAACACATTTTTTTTCTGCTGTAAAATTATTTTGTGTTTTCACAATCACTTTTCAATGAGGCAGTAGGTTTCGGTAATATAATCCTTTCCATATTCACATAGTATTTTGTTGTTCTGCATTTGAAGTTTAATTATTGTATATGCTATTTATTTAATTAATTATTTAATTATTGGATTCTTTGCAGTCTAATATGATTTAAACAGATGTTTTGACATTACAATGATTTTTTTTTTTTTAACATCTCAATACCTATAACTTTTTTGATTCTTTAAGACATTTTTTTATGTCTGTTTCACAACCATTTTTATATTGGTTTATTGTATAAAGAATTTTTTTAAAAAAAATATTGGTTTGTGAAAAACTTATGTTGTATGTCATGTCAATATTATAACTTCCCGTTTTGTGTTAGTGTCATAATTAGATATATATATATTAAATATTCTTCTGTGTGTGTGAATATTTTTTATAAACTATAATTTTGATTTCACTAGGAAGAAGACTAATTTCGAGAATATCAAAAATCCCAATTTTTTCCTTGCTTTAATTCCTTGATGAATTTAATTGTATGAGATTTGTTATTGATAGATTACCAAAATGTTTGTAAGTGATTTTCATATTCCACTCAACAAATGTATCACTATTATAATGAAGTCAGAATTTAGTTGAAGATAGATTATTATTTATGGATATGGTTTCAATTTTATGCATATAGAAATTACTGAACAAGGATAATAATTGTAAGTCCCTAAGCATTTTTTAAACTTTTTTAGAAGAATTATATATTTTATTGAAAGTATTGTATTATTACATAATCAATAGAAAGTCATTTTGGTTGGAAGGTATCTTCATTTAATTTTTTCTTCCATTAGAGAAAGATTCACAGAGTTCAATAATATTGGCATCAGCATGGTATTTGGGTTTTTCATCATCAGAATTTCAATGGTATGAATGGCTGAAGAGTTGGAGGTTGGAGTAGATTGAAGGCCTGTCCATTAAAGTATGAAGATTTGCTATCTTATGTAACCAGCACACATGCCGTTACATTCTAATAAATGAAATTAAAAATAAAAGTTCGCAGATAAAAACTTATTTTTTTAAGGGTTAAAAATTGAAAATTGAAAGTCATCTAAACTTTATATACATAAAATCGCACAGATTAAAAATTACTAAAAGAAAAAGAAAAAGAAAGTATTTGAAAACTAAATTTTCAGGAAAAAAAGAACTTAAAAGATTACAATAATTTAATTAATTCTATTGTGTAAAATGGAAATAATTATTTTAATTAATCCAAGTGAACTAGCCTTTGGGCATTTCAAAATGTATAATTAAAGGTCAGATAGGAGAGAAAAAACAATGGGAACAGAATGGCCAATAAAAGAAATCCCTCGGGAAACGGACCTCAATAAAAAGACCATCATCATCATAACATAATGTCCACTCGATCCGAAAGACTAATATAAAAGGAAAAAGTTGGAAATAAATAATCAGAAAGAGATAGATGTGATAGTGAGTGTGCTATATATGTTAGTGCGGAGAGAGTTGAAGGAGAAGGGATTGAAAAGACGCACTCTTCAATCCCTTCAGTTTTTCTAAAAAAAAAAAGAGAGAGAAGAGAAAGAAATGAATGACCAATCATTTTCCTATATTGCAGACCACAGGACATCGGGGGAATTAACGCTGAATCCCAAACTGCAAGCAACTGTTAAGGATTGACTTTTTAAAACAGTAAGAACTATATAACTAATGAACATTTTCAAAACAGTAAGAACTTTAATACCAAAATCTTTTCAGTATTTAATAGAAATAGAATCCTATCTGACCAACATAAATTATCATTAATAATTAATTTTATTTGATGTATTTTTTTTAAATCATTTCCATTAAGTTTTTTTTTTTCATTCTTTTAATTTTTTATTATGATTTTTTTTAAAACAACTTTTGATAAATGTTAAATTTAAGTCGGGCATGTATGGTTGCATAGATTTGTAAAGTTATATTAGTTTAATTAAGGGAGGGTTAATCGTAGGTTATTTGATTCGTAGTTAAATTGGGTTAATTGGTTGGATGTATTGGTGTAATTAGTAAATGTAGTATGAAGGTCCGCTACGTGCAGGATCACATGATACGCCACACTTGGGCAAAATAAGTCCCATTTCATACTGACCATCTTAAGCAGATGTATTCCCTGCTCCTTGGATCACCCCTTTAGCCTATGGAATGGGATAGTAAGACGGCAAAAAGGACCGCAATCCTTTCCTATGGAGTTTTTTTTTTATTGTTCTTCTCACTGGACAGACATAACATTCCTGTACTGGAAGAGAGACAATTTCTTCTCTATAACCATGCTGTTCAGATGTGCATTCCTGACAGTAAGGCATTGTGCTGTCGTATTCATGCTGCATTGAATACATCGATATATCAGATAGATTGGTGTTGGTTTGACTGCAAAACTTTTGGGCTAAGGTTAAATAAGGGATAGAATATTTTATTTTCAAATGCAATCTATGTAGTTTATCCATACTCGACACTAATAAAATATTAAACTCATCTGTGCGAACTTTTAAAATAAAAAAGTTAAACTGTAAATTAAAATCTAAAGTAAAGTTATAATGTTTTATAAAAAAAAAAGAATTAAAGTTAGATTAAAATAATTTTAAATTACATATATGTTTAATAAATGTTTGTGTGTGTTATTACTGGCAGTGACTTCTCTTATTTTTTTTAATATTGAAAATATATTTTAATAAGAATTTATGTTTCATAAATCTCTGCGTCTCCATGAGCTAGTGGCATGGGCTGATGGTCGGAATAAAATATATATGTAAAAATTAGATCTTAACAGCATGTATCTGCCTACTATATAAATTATTCCAGGTTCAAATGGCCTGGTGGCACCCATACGGCAGATACGGTAAGACTCCAACTTCAAAATCCCCGACCGTTATACTTAATATAATCTGAACATTGATTATAAATGGGTGTGGGAGATGATAATCTGGACCAACTGATGAATGCTGGTTCAGCATGAAATAAGTATATTGGTGATGATGTATCTTTTCTTCATATATGTAATCATGTCTATTCGTGGTAAAAGATAGTGTGGATAGTTGATGGGTAATTGAAAGTCTGAGTTCAAATCCTCTATATTTACAGTTAAGTTCCAGGTATATGAAGAATGCCTGTATTTCATATATTTAGTTCATTTATGAATAAATTTTATTCAACAAAATTTACCAATCATATTCTTAAATTGATTGCACAAAGTGCACAGAGTGAGACTGTTTTGATGCCAAAGAATTTTAAGAAAAAATATTGACAAATTTTGATATGTTACATTACTAAAACAACTCATAGATATAAATGGAACATTATCCTACTGTTTATTTAAAATCTATAAAAATTATGTTCCTTTAAGACTAGTCATTAGTTTTAAAAATTCACAATGTCAATACATGTCAACATATTTTCATATAGTTCTTAGAAGTTTATCATACAGGAGATGCATATCTTTATCAGGGATTCTAAGAACTTGATAAAATTAATCAAGAATATGAAAACAAAGTGCTATGAATATAACTTTTCCCAGTCAAAAGCACTGTTAAGCTATAGTTAATTTATATTATTATTAATCTTTCCTTTGTAGCAAACACCACTTGGTGTTGAATTACAAAATAAATTTATATATTGGTAAACATTGATGAAAATATATTTTTTTAAAACATCCAGTGGATGAATATTATATATTTTTAAAAGAAGATTAAATGAAGATTATAACTTATGGAAGTAATACAATTTTCTTCTTCATCATCCTTTCTTTATGTATTGATTTTTATATTTACATATGATACCATTTCCAACTTTCGTATACACTTAACAATACTATTTTTTACACCAAAACTTTACTCTTACAGTTTTGACTTTCCTGCAGTCATCATCAGAGATCTTTATAATCCTATTTCCATTTACAAGATAATAACTTATAAATAAAAATGATTTTTTTCTATTAGTACTACAATTTAACTTTTTACTTTCGGCATACACAGAATTCCAACAAAATTGAATACTGTTATGAATTTACTATTGTTACCTTGGATCAGTAACAATCACATCAATAACATTCACATGGAAGAAATTGAAATCATAGTCATCATCATTGGAACTTTATTTTTATTATGTATATAAAACATATTACCAAATGCACCACTTCCTTTATTTTGCTATAATATCTTATATAAATACAATTTATCCACTACTTTGAACACTTTTTAGCAGCAACCTTTTATTGAGCTATATTTACATTTCGACTGTCCTGCAATCTTCTTCAGAGCCACTTTTAATTTAATTTTTTTTAAAGTAAAGAAAATAAAAGTGGCTCTGAAGAAGACTGCAGAACAGTCAAAACATAAATATAGTCAATAAAAGGTTTTGGTTAAAAAGTATTCAAAGTAGTGGATAAATTGTACATGAAACATAGTTGTATAATAATTACAAAAATTCTGGACTTATTTTCATAATATATCTTCCTCAATTAAATTCACAATTTATATATTCTTGTATTACGAATCCCTCATATCATAATCAATACTACAGTTTATAAATAATCATCAGCAATCAAAACAATACTTAACATGTATATCCTATCACTACAGAAACACATCAAGTAGAATTATACTATTACTGTGGAATAAAGCAAAACATTTTTGTTCAGATGCCAGCGTTATAAAAAATAAAAGTTCTACATAATATATATGTTCATGAAAATTGATTATCCATCAGCTAAGAAAAAAAAATTAAATAAGGAATAAAATAAAACATCAGTATACAACAAAATGAGTCATCAGTATAAATGCCCATTATAGATATGTGGTGTATGTATACACATAAGGATTAGCAGGAAAATCCAATGAAATCAGCAATGAATCAGAAAAGATTTCCAAAGCAATAACATCTTACAAGATATGCTAACGTTTATAAAATTTAAACGTGAAATGCTTAAAAACAGAAAAAACTTTTACAAAATGGTATGTGAATGCAAAAGGATATATATCGGCAAAACTAGATACCTCAATGAAAAATGATTAAAAGACAAAATAAGATTTAGGTAGGAATAAATTTATCTAAAGTAGTATATCATGCATATATCAATAACTGTAGCTTTATTCGAGAACAGGCAAGAATATTAGACGAGAGAAAAGAGTAAAAAATAAGTTATTCATATGTCAAATAGCATCCTATAATCTACTACAGTAATCTTGAAACCATTTATTGACCTTTACCTTTAAAATGAAAAAAAAATCTAAGAAACTCTCACAGATTAACTATATTAAATTTCTATTGACTCTTGTCTATTGACTCTTGTCTTGGCAGAATAGCATAGTTAGTTAAATCAACAACTTGGTTTTAATGTTACATGATCACCATTTTTTATACTTGATCATGTGGTGTTTAGTGGTTTAATACCAATCCTGCATAATAGAATAGTGGTGGCTATGATTATTAAAGAACCAAAGACACCAAAATGTATGGGTACTGAATTGAGTTCAGATATATATGAATATATAAGTTAATGAGCTCGGATTGAAAATATTGTTATGTTTTCAATTTTAGACTCCTAGTTTTGTAGTTGAGTAGAGATAAAAGGTGGCTGCTGGAGAGTTGCATTAGATCCTAAGTTCTTGGTGCAATGCTCTCAGATCCAAGGTTCCTCGCTGATGAAAGCCGCAAGCTAGAAACTAGTCTGGGGATATTGGATGACTAGGCGCGAGATAGGAATTTTATGCACTACACCTTCTTGCATCCATTGATTACTCTGGCTTGCTCTGAGTGGCACTACTGTATGGAGAGTTTTGCCTGCGTGAATTTAATATTCCTGAATCAAAAACTCATCTGTTCATTTTTTTTTGTGGAAGCACTGTCACTGGTTAGACCAGAAGCAGTTAAAGAAAAGAAGAATACCAATTAAAATGTTCTGTTATGTACCAATATCTGTGTTCTTGGAATGTGTAATTTCAAATCACTGAATAAGCTTAAAAGATTTAATCAGTGCATGATTTTTTATATACATTTAGCTATTAGCCCATCTTATAATTACCAGAAACAATTTCTTACATCGAGCTTTCAGACAAATTTATAAAACTTTTGCTTTTATTTTCATTGATTAAATATCAGAAATACTTTTAAAATAAAAAATACTATTTCTTTTGTTGTTATATGCTATGTGTCTTCCAAATTTATTATTTCTTTTGGTGTTATATGCTATATATGTCTTCCAAATTTATTACAATTTCTTTTGTTGTTATATGCTATATGTCATCCAAATTTGTTACATGTAATAAATATTGTATATAGTATCACAGCTGTGTCTAAGTAATTTACACAGTAGTTTATTGATAAATACTTGGATTTCTGGTTATAAGAATACAGCTTTTATTTGTTTATGGGTACATACATTATTACTATGGGTTATTATTATGTCATGTTTAAGCGGTGAAAGTGATCTGTCCATATTAATAAGTTATTGAATGGTTTTTATAAATAATGACATAAGAAATTGAATTAATACTATTTCAGATTTTACTAAAATATTTGTAAATATATATATATATTGTATGAACAATGGATATTAAACAGATATAATTATTTATCTCATTTACATGGATATAATTTCTTAATTTCCATTCTTTATATAATATTAGCATCCATGAAAATAATTTGAGATATATAAATAGAAAACAGTTAACATTAAAATACTAATAACAAACTTATATTGAAATTCAAATAGATCTTCTCAAGTAAAAATCAATTAACCATCAATTATTTTTATATAATACATTCCCATAATGTATTTTAAATAAAAGGAAGTTTTCTTAAGATTGATGACCTCAGAATCAAGAAGATTAATTGTCAAAGTTCGTCTCATTCTTCTTAATTCATTTTTTCATAAAAGATGAACTCCACATTGTCAAATAATAAATTGTGGTCTATATTAAGTTCACGAATAGACAATGCTTTATTTGGTTATTTACTTTTTCATTAAGATTCAATTTGTTCTGATCCTTATAAGCTTTACAACTATAAGACGTCTTATAACTATTTAAGGAATACGTTTACCATTAGTAGACTATTTTCTTCCAAGCAATTTTCATTTGCCATTAGTAGATTATTTTCTTCCAGGCAATTTTCATACCACCCAGTAAATATATATTATTATTAATTCATCTATTAATTGAAGATTTGAAAGATAAGGAAATAAATTCTATTTTCTTAGTAAATTTTAAAAAAAGCATTCTTACAAACATTTTTATTAAATGCAACATTGTTAATAAAATCATAATGTATTTAGCAGATTTTGAATGCAGACTTTTAAGCTACCTACAGCTATCTACTCCATCCTATAATATTAATAAAATACTCATGACCACATCTATGTGGAAAAGGTAAATGTTTTTCATATGTATGTGGTCATGTGTATCAGTTATATAAGATGGAGTGGATAGATAGCTGAAGAGAGCTTGAAAGTCTGTGTTCAAAACCTGCTAATTACATCTAAAGTTTAGTATATACATTATACATATATTCAAATATTAAAAATCATAATGATAACCCAAATCAATATAATCTAAAGCAAATTGTAAATCTATTATTATAAAGCGCTGAAAATTTTGAAATTATTTAAAAGGAAGTCAATCTATAATGTGCTATTTCTCCTATATTATAAATCTCTGTGCACCCTCCAGTAAGAGTTTAAAAAACTTGAATGAATCACTTAAGTTTGGAGTGCATTTGTATATACACCAACTCTCACTGACCATGCTTAAATCAGGGCTTGAGTCTACTGTGTGCCTGATGTTACAATCAAATATTGAATTGTACAAAAATGAGACACTGTCTTTCTCCTGTGCTAGGTTAACTAAATTTGTACAATTCAATATTTGATTATAACATCATGCACAATAGACTCAAGCCCTGATTTAAGCATGGTCAGTGAGAGTTGGTGTATATACAAAATGATTCACTTAACTTTTTTAAACTCTTACTGGTGGGCGAGTGCGTGGAGATTTATAATATTTAAGAAATAGCGCATTATCATAGGTTGACTTCTGTTTGAATAATTCCTAAAGCAAATTGAGGTGTTTTTTTTTAATGAGTGTTACTGTCAGAATTATCCATTTTTTTTCCTTGCCCAAATTATTTTTTTTCTTTAATGAAATGATTGCAAAATAAAAGAGCATTAATCTTATCAAAATTCAAATCTAAACATTTTTAAATCAAAACCATTCAACCATTAAAAAACATTGTCCAATCTTTCTTTCTCGTTTCCAAACAAACAATCATCAACATGTCTATTAAATAATTTCAAAGAAACAGGAAAATGATTAATAATATTACTCTCTGAGAAGTTAATATAGACATAATATATTAAAAACGAAATTTCATAAGCAAGTACCCATTTTTCATTAATTTTCTAAAACACACCATTAAATACATCGAGTCATCTAATAATAAAAGGCACAACAGAAAAAAGATATCAATAATTTTTAAACAATCAACTGATTGATACATATTTCCAGTATATAAACTTTGAAAACCACAATTTTCATCTAAAACAAAAACATTAATTTTATTAAAAGCTTCAAAAGAAAAAGAGACAAATTAATAATCATCATCATTAAAAAGCTTTCAAAAAATTTAGAAAATTTTCTCAACAATACATCCATTAAAATTAAAAATACATATTCAAAGGAAATTTTCTTTATTAGACTTAAGATTAAAGAAAACATTAGGATTGTCATAACCACTGGAATAGTAACTTAAATAAGTAGCAGTTGTGTTTATATATGGTTATAATAAAAACAGATTTGTATAAATACGATTGAATATTTATTTCAAATATATATTCAATATTTTCAATATCTTAATTGAATCTTTTGGCATACATATATTATTTACAGATTATATGCAATAATTTTTGCTATACTGTATGCCTTAGATGTTAGTTTGCTGTGATATTTAGTTGTCATGTGACTATTGTTGTAAGGAACTTCAAGTGTGCTTCTAGGTTTATCTAGCACTTCCAGGTGTAGTGCGACAGTGTGTCTCATGAGTAGATATGGTGACACTTCCAGATATTCTGTGGCAGCTTGTCCCATGTCTTATTATGATCTAGCAGCTTCCAGTTTTAATGTGAACTTTTCTCACTTCTTTACTCATATAATGGACAACAGGCATACTGGCTTTCAGATCTGACAGTAATTTATCTGACTTTACCATCAACTGGACTGACTATAGTCAGATCCCCATCTATGAAAGCCATTGAATTCATTGAGCATCATCACCCATTGGCCCGTTTCTGCTTTTGGATATATCTTTTCATATTTCTAATGAGCTGTGGTGATGAATGCTCAATTCTGTTAAGATAAGATGGAATCTGTACTATTCCATTAGTTAAAGGTAAGTTGAGATATAACATTCTCTCCCTGACCAAAATTAGCCCTCGAAAATGTATTCTTTCGGATGCTGTGGTTGTTGTTTTTATTGCTTTCTAGCTTTATCAGGTTCAGTGACTTCATCACCTGGTTCAGGGTCTTCATCTGTAACTCTGGTGATGTACTTTGTAGACTCATCACTGCTGGTTGATGGCTCCACTGTTGGCCTGTGACCCTCTTGTTGTTGGTTGTTGACTTCCCTGTGGTTGGTAACATATAGTTCATCTTAGCTGGTTTCTGTGTTTGTGGTGTTGCTGTCAATCAGGGTTTTTATAACCACTGTTTGCAATTCTTTTAATTTGATCACAATTTCTGAAACCCATTTGGTGATTCCCTTGTGTATATGGCATAGGATTTAAGCACATATCAGCATTTTAGTACTTATTTTCACAAATTCTTTTAGAATTTCAAACCCATTTTATTATCAACCACTTTTTAATTTTATGAACTAGTTCACTTTAGTCACTATAAAGCCTAAGTGATTGAACCAATCATATTCTAATAAAAAGCTATGCTTAACAGCAGTCATAATAAGATGCAAATGAATATTCTTACGAGACACAGTAACTTTAACTTTTGTTTGACCCAAGAGTGTTATTTGATTGCCTTGTTAGTCAGTAATTGTTTCAGCACTAGGTTGCAGCTGATGTTTATTTTTCCTATTAATGATAGCTCACTGTCCTTTTTGATACAATGGACACTGCAGATTCAGTATTCAGTTCCACATATCATAAATAAATTTTTGTAAAAGTGGAATTACTATCTCTCACATAATTTATAAAACTATTGTCATTGGATTTTACATTGCTCTTAAGGCTTTCTAGAAGGATCCTTTCTTTTCTCAGCATGATCACACAAAAACTACACACTTTGTACTAAGGTGGACATTTGTTGTGTTCCTGTTTTGGTTTGTTGTATCTATAAAAAAAACTTTAACAATACTATTGTCAATAGTAGAGCCTGTAAGCTCATTCTGATTGGGAAAATCTTTAAATGATCCAACTTTCTGATTCACAGCTTTAATGCTGGGTCTACTTTTTCTTTAATTGAGCCATCTATTTCGCTCTGGACTCAGTGAAAAGCAGAGTCACCTGAGGCACAGCTTGACCCTATGGTTGTGGTCTTTCATTTCATAAATGAAACAGTTTCTCAGGGCTTCATTTAAGAAGTCCTTAATGTCATAGTTCAGAGCTAGCTTTCTGAGTTTAGTGGAGAAATCTCTTGCATTCTTCCGTTCCTCTTGTATACAGAGATTTTAGTAATATCCCTATCCTCAGACTGGTTTCTAGCTCTGGCTATCATCAGTGAGGCAAAACAAATAGAATTAATTGAGCATTATCACCCATTGGCCTGTTTCAGCTATTGGTTATATTTTATTTATTTATATATCTATTGGTCTGGGGTGATAAATGCTCGATCTAATTTAAATAAGATGGAATCTGGACTAGTGCATTAATTGAAAGTGAGTTGAGATATAATAGTAGCTCTTTCATTTTTTTTAAATTAATTTTCATAATATTAATCAACTTATATAAATAAATAAAAAACTTAGATTGTATTTTCTTTCCAGAATGTTATATTTTTCATTATTTAAGTCTAAAGAAATTTTACTTTTAAAATTTATTATTATTTAGCAATACAAACCAGCCATCTTTATCTTCTTTTAGTAGGATATTATTGGCCCTGATGTTTTTCTAAGAAAATCTATTTGTTTGAAGCAAATCAATTTTTTTTTTAAGTAAATGCCTATTTATAATATTTGTACATTTCTAGAACATTCAATTGCAGGAACAAAATTAATACAATTTTATCACAATAAGAATGAAAAAAAATACATTTAGTCAAGCGTTGTTAGCCGAGAGGTCAATGCAGTCGCCTTGCAAGCAAGTAGTTGGTTGCAGACGGTTGTGGGTTCGCCTCCCGATCGATGCTATGATATATGAAAAAAAAAAAGTACATTTACTTAAAATATATTTAGTTCATATTCATTTAAAATAAAATTAGACAATTTTAAAACAAAATTAACATTATACCTTTTACTATAATTAGCTATAATAAAAATTCCATTATTATAAATTATCCTTTTACTAAATTGTTTTAATAATCAATTAAATTTATTAAACTATTTGTTATTAAAAGCAAATCTTCAATTTAATATAAATCTTTTTTAAAAATGAATTTAAAATAAAATAATTATTATCAATTATATAATCTAAACTTTTCCTAAATACTTTAAATTTATAAATCAATTCAGATATCATCATTTTATGACTAATAAACTCATTCAAAATTAATTGCTTAAACTTTAAAAGAAAATCATAAGAAGTAAAAGAAATATTTTTTTTATCTAAATAAACATTATATGAAGTTGCTTGGTATAATATTATGAAACCTACACAACTTAAGAAAATGCACTTACCTATAAAGATTGAATAATATCTGTCATTAATTTATTTATGTCTCTAATTTCTTCTGAAGAAAAATTGTCAACGATTATTTACCTACTTATATTATATATAGAGCTCACAAAATAAGCTCTTAACAAGCTTTGGGAATATCCTCAACCCCAGACCAGTTTCTGCTACTAGCGTCATCAGTAAGATGCCAGGATATTCAAACATTAGATTAAAAACACCAAGACAAGCCCAGTACTTTATCTAATGTATAACTATTAAGTAGAAACTCTGAAATTTTCAGACATCTATATGTCTTCCAATCCAGCTATCTAACTTAAATAGCCATATGGGACTGAATTAAGTTCAGATACACCAACACTGATGATGCCAGTAGCAGAACTGGTCTGGGGTTGAGGATATTCTCAAAACTTGTTAAGAGCTTATTTTGTGAGCTCTACATACAACATTTGTAAACACAAGCTTATTAAATTAGGTCATATGACATCTGACTTGCTTTTTTTTTTTGTAATTTTACCTACTTATATTACTATAAAATAAAAAAAATAATACAAAAACGATATAATAAAAAATGAGTAAATATAATAACTCTAATAGAATAATGATATAAAAAATACACATAAAACTATTATGTCAGTAAAATTGTATTAACTTTTATAAAATATCAATCCTTATTAAAATATATTACCCTCAACTAATCATAATAAAAATTAGAACTAACTACAAAATAGAATATCATTTATAACCATAAAAACATTTAAAAAGTTAAATATTAAATAGTTAAACCTAATATAAAAATTAATACTGTATTAAAAATAGTAAATAAAATAGAAACACATATAATATTAAAATATTAGTACAATAGCAAACTTATGCTAAAATTCTATCATGCCCATGATTTTGCATATACAAATTAACCTCCTCAATTGAAAATTAATAAAACATAAACCATTTATGCATAACAGAAATATATTCACCTAATTAAATGGGTTTTTCAGTTATATATAAATGGTTTCTGTTTTTTTATTTTATTTTCACAGGTCTATTTGTACATGCAAAACCATAGTCATGTATATTTGTCGTTTTACTATTATTTTAATGTATATATTTTTATTTTATTTATTACTTCTAATATAGTTTTAGTACTAATTTTTATAATAGGTTTGACTATTTCATATTTAATTTTTAAATTATATTTTATGGATATAAGTGATTTTCTTTACTGACTTTAGTTTTATGTGATTCTCTAGTTTGTAGTTTTAATTTTTATTGCAGTTGGTTTAGGATAATAGGGTTTAATATGGTTTGATATTTTTTATGGTAAAGGGATTTTATTCTCATAATACTTTTATGTGTATTTTTTGTATTATTATGTTAAAGTGTTGTTTTTAGTGTTATTGTATATGTTTTTATATTGTTTTTGTATTTGTTTTGATTTTATAATAATGTGGTAAATAATCCTTGAATATTTTACTGTAGAAGAATTTAGTGATATAAAAAAATTAATATGTCTGATAGTATTAAATCTTTAAAGGCTCAAATTAATTTTCTCAAGCTGTGTAGGTTTCATAAAATTTTACCAAGCAACTTCATGCAAGTCTTAGTTTAGATTAAAAAAAATGATTTTTTTTTCCTACTTGTGATTTTCTTTTAAAGTTTAAGTTAGCAATTTTGAATGAGTTAATATGTTGAGTTTATCTGATTTGTTTTATAAATTTAGAATATTTAAGAAAAGTTTAGATTTTAGAATTAATTATAGTTTTTTTTTTAAATTTCATTATTTAAAATGATTTAGATTATCTTGTTAATGTGTTTGTAATAATAAATAGTTTTAAGATTAATTGATTATTTAAGAAAAATTTTGTGAATTTTTGAAGAGAGAATTAAGGAAAAGATTGATTAAATGCCATGTATGGTGTGTTCTATTGTACGGTTGTGAAACATGGGCAATGAATAAACAAAATTAGACCAGATTGGAAGCCATTGAGATGTGACAAAGGATGGGGAAAAATTAAATAGATGAATAAAATGACAAATGAAAATGTTTTGGACAGAGTAAAAATATCGAGGAACTGACACATAGAAAGAAAAACTGAAGTGAACATACACTAAGACAAAAATATAGTTTAATGAAAGTTGTTTTGGAAATAATAGTGAGTGGATCAAGAAGAAAGGACAGAAAAGATTGAATTTGCTAGATGATATAAGAGATGGACGAAATACGTGGAATTGAAGAAGTATGCAATGTAGAGAATGGATTGGAGACATGGATAAACTTGTGATTTGACTAGTCTCTTTACCAGTCCATAGGACAGAATACTCTTGATTGATTGATAATAAATGTCAATTCTGTTAGTTTTGTTTTAAATGATTGTGATTTATATATTTTAAGTAAAGATCCTTCTTTTGTTTCTTTTTGTGATAGAACTGTGTTAATTCATTTTGTTCTACTAATGGAATGTTCTAGAAATGTTTCTTATCAAAATATAATAACACTACAAACAATTTTGAATAGATAATTACTTGAGAGAGAAAATTTATGTTGTCCTAAAGCAAATAGATTTTTCTTAAAAAAACATTAAAGGACAATAATAAGTTCCTATTAAAAGAAGACAAAGGTAACTGGTTTGTATTGTAATAATGATATTAAACAAAGTTTTTTTTAGTCAAGCATTGTTAGCCGAGAGGTCATTACAACCGCCTTTGCAAGCAAGTAGTTGGTTGCAGACAGTTGTGGGTTCGCGTCCCGGCCGATGCTATGACATATGAAAAAAAAAACTTTTTTTAGAATTAAATAATGAAAAGTATATAACATTTAAATAGTGATCCTGGAAAGAAAAGAAAATCTAAGTTGATTGATATTATGAATGTCATGAAAAATAAAAAGAATTTCTCAATAAGACTACTTATTTAAGTTGCTATCCTAATGATTATGATCCTCTTAATGTTTTTTTTTTTTATCTTAAATCTCATAAAGATGAGTTTCCTTTAAAGTGTATTTTTAATTTTCAGAAACTATTGCTGATAAAATTCCTGAAGTTTATGCAATATCTTATAAAGATTATGTTTATTTGGTCATTTTTCTGTCTCTTCTTCTTTTGAGGCTTTTAATAAAATTAATAGTTTTGTTTTAGATGAGAATTGTACTTTTAGTTTATATATTGAAAATATGCTACAATTAGTTGATTGTTTAAAAATATTGATGTCTTTATTTCTGTTTTGAAAACAAAACAAAACATGACCTTATTTTCTGTTGATAGGATTAATATTATTTATGATTAGCTTTTATTATTAGAAGATTCATTGCATTTAATGGGGTGTTTTATAAAATTAAAGAATCATTAAAAACCAGGCAACACTTAGACAATCCCAATATTAATAATCAACAATTTCAAACTGTTACATAATTGCAGTTTGTAATGTTATAATTGACTATTTTTAATCTGCATTCAGAACAGGTTTTATTTACCTGTTTAAAGAGGTTTATTTAAACTTCTTTGGATCAATAATTTCAATCTCTGTGGTCAAATTGCAATCTTTAATGTCTATATAAGTATATTAGATCATTAATAAGGGTGGTATTCCACCATCTTTGTTAAAAGGTTGCCTTGACAACAGTTTGAAATTGATAATTATTATTGATATTGGGATTGTCTATGTGTTGACTGGTTTTTAATGATTACTTGTAAATCCATTTAGCCTTGAGCATTATTACACTTATTATTTAAAAAATTAAAGAAATATGGATAGTTGGGTATGCTTTTATATATATAGTGTCTACTAATTCTTAAAGAATAGCGATATTAATCAATTTTCTGTTTCTTTGAAATTATTTGTTAAACATACTGATTGATGTTTGTTTGTAATTGAGAAGGAAAGATTTGAAGATTTTTTAAAAATAGATTGAATGGTTTTGATTCTCGTTATTAAATATAAGTTTGATTTCGTTAAAATTTGTAGATTTTTAATGGTGCTTTATTTTGTAGTCATTTTCGTAAAGAAAAAAATAATTTATTTTTTTACTTTGTAAATCTTCAATTTATGAATTAATTAATAATAATATTAATTTATTGGGTAATATGTAAGTTGCTTGAAAGAAGTGTTTTAATTTAAAGTCTTTATTAAATAATTCAAGACAGTCTACTGATAGTAAATATTCCTGGTACAATTTTTAAGACTACTTGTAGTTATAAAATGTATATAGGTCAGAGCAAATTGAATCTTAATGAAAAAACTAAAGTGCATAAAAATAAAATAATAGATATCATATTCATTTTTGTATATTCTGAACTTAATAAGGGCCATAATATATTATTTGATAATACAGAGGTTATCTTTTATGAAAAAAGGGAATTAAGAAGAATGAAAGAAAATTTGATGATTAATCTTCTTGAAACATTTGAAATGAATTATGGGAATGGTTTATCTGCTATATACAAATGATTTAATGTTTATTGATTTTAATTTGAGGAGGGCTCGTTTGTAAAAATGAAAGCATGGTTGTGATAGAATTTTAATATAAGTATAAGAGGCATCATGTGAGATTAGTGGATGAAATAAGAAAGTTTGGTGATATATTGTGGAGAAGAAAAGCTAGGGATCACAGTATCTGGATCAAACTCGAAGAGCTGTTTTCTGCAATGCACTAATAATAGTTGAAAGTAATGCTAATGGTGGCATAGTATAGTTTGAAAGAAAGTATTAAAAATTATTTTCAATATTAAACTATTAAATAATTTTCTTATTCTGGCAACTTCTGTTTGACTTATCTAAGTAGGATTAACTTACCAGATCAATAATTAGAATTATCGGTGCCTTAAAATATCATCATGTTAAAATGATAATATTACAGAGAATCTGGTTATATGAATTTGTATTTATGTATAGGTAAGAAACGAGATGATGTGTGTGCTTAAATATTTTTATGAATATTTTTTTACCAAAATAGATTCTGTTTTATTGGTTGACTTATCAATAAAAATGCCTAATTTATCCCATAAAAGTTTTAAACGATTGTTCATTGTGAATTTTTTTAAATATTATCTTAACATACTATAAACTTCAAAGAAACTGTTATTAAATACAAGATATTATTCTAACATATTTTATGATTAAGACAATTCACTTTTGAAAATCAAAGAGCAGTTCTCATGGAGCACTTACCTGTAAGTTTGAGTAATCAATGGATTTCAGGTGGTATAATTGTTTAATATATCTATTCTAAGACCAGTTTCTAGACTTTGTTTACATCAGTAAGTAGTAGAATTCAAATGTGGAAGTAATGCATTTATGTATCTAACAGCCACGTTTTATTTGCTTTATATTAAGCTGGTACAAATTTAAAAAACAGCTAAAAAGTTTTGAATACAAGCTATCTTGCATAGATATATGATTCTGAAGCAAGACCAATTTTTACATATTTTAGAGACTTCAGTTTTATCCCATTTGCAAGCCCACTTCTATTTTTTGTTGAAAAAAAGTAATATCAGCAACAATTAACTTTTGTTGCAAAAAGTTAGAAGGCAGTTAGTTAATACAACATTGAAATCACTAAAACTTATCCAAAGCCATCTGGTTTTAGATTTGCATTACTATATAAGTTGATTTAGTGTCAAAACATTTGGGATTTATTTTCAACTTCAGGATATTAGCTTGAATAATTTAGGAAGAAAAATGTACTACTAGATATATATCATACCATTTCCAACTTTCTTACGTAGAAATCATTACATAGGAAATGGAAGAAGAAAATTGTATTACTACTAGGTATGTTAGTGCTGTTGTTTCAGTTTTGAATCGTAGTCCTAGACAAAGACACAAAGTAGTCTGGAGTTGGCAATGTTACAGCACTGTACTACCTGACATCTATTGGTTAATCACTCTTACAACATATGGTTGTAGAATAAAGTGAAATGGTTTGTAATCATGGATGTAAGTCATGCGATAATGTTGGTATTGAAATTTTTCTAGTATATTTTAATTTATACGTATTTAAGTGTGGATAATGTTTTATTTAAAAACAAAAATAAATAGGTACCTTACATCCTTAAAATATCAGACAATGAAAAGAATCTTGAAGTTTAAAGAAAGTAATTTTAAAATTTATCGCAGGTACATTGTAGCAAATATAGTTTCTGATGCACCAGAATTTACAGATGTGTAATTTATGGTAATCTGCACTACTTATGATTCAATCTTGAGCCTGCATTCCCACACAACTAGTAATACATAAATTGTAGAAATGATTTGTGTATACTACTCTCATCAAATCATTAAAAGACAAGTAGTACTGAGGTAATGATAAGGTAGTATCTAGACATAATTAGACAACGTAAAATCAAATGTTAAAAAAATTGGTCAAAATTAATTATTTATATGCTTTATATACTCTTTACAAATGCCATACATTACTATTATTACTATTGCTTTAGTAAAATCAGAAACACATTTCATTTCTTACCTCTTTTACTTAATTACATTAACCACTCAACATCTACGAACATTGATAGATCTGTTTTACCACTTTAACATGACTTTTCAACAGCCCATGTCTGTATACATATCAATAAATAAATGAAGGCTTCAATTTTATAGTTAGAAAATCAAGTGTATATTTATAACCTGTTGTGTAAATTGCTTATAAACTATTGTAATGATACTTAAAGAGCAATTACTTTTAATAAATTTGGATGCTATATAGTATGCAATAGGAAAAGAAATTTCATTTCTTAATTGAAATGCATATTTTTAATATTTGATCAAAGAAAATGAAAACAAAGCTTTTATAAATTTGTCTACAAGTTTGATGTAATGGTACATCACTTATAATTATGTGATTGATTATTTTCATAATCTATTATAATTGGGGGAAATGTATGTAGAAAAATATCAAGCACTATTTAAAATGTTTAAACATTCAGTGATTCGTAATTACACAAATAACATAGATATTAAGCCAATAAACATCACACAATCACTATTTCTTACGCTTGCTCTTAACTGTTATTAAAACAGACAAAACTCTCTATATGTATTGTCACTCAGTACAAGCCAGAGTAATCAATAGATGCCAGAAGGCACTGCACTGCAGCTAGATCTTAGATCTAGCTGCAGTGCTCTAAGATCCAAGGCTCATCGCTGACGAAGGCCACAAGCCAGAAACTAATCTGGGGATATTGGACGAGTCGGCACTAGATGGGGATTTTATGCACAAGCCTTCTGGCATCCATTGATTACTCTGGCTTGCACTGAGTGGCAGGACATATAGAGAGTTTTGCCTGTTTTTAACATAGATATTAGTATATATCAAACATTTCCTTTTTTCTCATAACATTGATAGTGCTACCAAAGAATTGTACAGGTGATCTTTTGATTGAGGAATATTAAATTCAAGTCATTGATTTGACATTTATGCTATTCTGTCAAAGATGAATTTCAGTAGAAATTTTATATACTTATCTGTGAGAGTTTATGTGATGTTTTCATTTTTAAGGCAAAGGTTAAGACCATTTTCAAACATTATGGATTACTACTGTATGTTAATAGATGAGGTTATTTGCCATATGAGCAGTTTCTTTTGCTTTTTATCCAAACTCTTGTCTTTTGTTACTCTAATATGTGGTTAACGATATATGCATGATATACTATTTTAGATGTATTTTTTTTCCTGTCCCATTCCTATTTTGTTCTCTTTTAAATATTTTTCAATGTCGCAGATGGTTTCAATAATAGATGGCCTCCTACATTCACTTTGTATATTTTGTAGAATCAATTTTTATTTTTCAGCTTTTCAAGTTTAAGTTTTGTACAAATTAGAAAGCCTGGTCGGGAGTTACTGCTTTGGAAAGCATTTCTGACATATTCATTGCAGATTTCATTTATTTTGCCTATTATTCTTTGTATTTATACATATGCAACACTTCTTATAATTGCTTTCTTTATTTATGCTTCAGTTTATTATATATTGATATTTCATTTTATTGTTGATTTTGGGGTTTTTTTTTTGTATGTTAGCTGATGAAAAATCATTTTTCATGAGAATATACATTATGCAGACCTTTTATTTTTTTAGTCACTGACATCTGAACAATCATTTTTGCCCTATTCTACTGTGATAGTATAATTCTATTTGATGTGTTTTTGTTGTAATAGGATGCATATGTAAAGTGTTGTTCAGGATGTAGATAAATTTTCTGTAAACTTGTAATGATTATGCTATGAAGGATTCTTATTACAAGATTATATAAAAGTGCCAATTTTTGTATTTGTTTTAATTCTATTGTGAATTTAATTGGCGAAGCTAATTTACTGGTAGGTTCAGAATTTTTATAAGTTTTGATCATCTTATGTATATAACTATATATCATTTGCATTGTAAAGATAAACTTTAGATGAAGGTGTCTGTCCATGTAAATGTTCATAATCAAAAGTAACAAAGGTAAACTCTTAATATCTTTTGTTGGAAAAACTCTTTTTTTTCTTCTCATGTGTCATAGCATCAGCTGGGAAGCAAACCCGTTAACCCGGGACAACAGTTTAGTAAAGCAGCCGCCGCTCTATTATATTGATATTTTGTTGATCTTATGCAGAAAATAAAAATTATGTTGCACTATTAATAGAAATAATTGTTTTGCTTTGTAGGCTCACTTAAACTTTTTTTTTAAAAAAAGTTGTTCACGATGTTTTTCTGAGAAAATTTTCCCTGTCAAAATTTAACAATTATATTAGTGTAATTTATTTTTACATTCTTGATTAATTCCAAAAAGTTATTAGAATCCCTGAAAAAGGTATGCATTCTGTATGCTAAACGTCTAAGAACTTTATGAAAATATCTTGACAAGTTTTGGTATTGTGAATTTTTAAAATTAACAAACTAGTCTTTCAGGAATATAGTTTTTATAGGTTTTAGATAGACAATAGAATTAACATGTCAAAATTTGTCAAGATTTTCTCTTAAAGTTTTTCATCCTCTGGCATTTGACAGTCCATTGACTTTGTGGAATCAATAATAAAAAAAAAATAGAACGAATTGGCATAATAGTAAATTTTGTTGAAGTAAATTTATTCGCATAGAATTCTGAGCTGAAGTTTTCTCTATTGTAAACTGAAAATTAAATGCTAATACCATCTTATAAATCAATATGACTTTCTAGGGTTAGTATAAAAGAACCCATCGTTTAGTGTAAGAAAATCATACATTCAATACAACTCATAATTTTTCTAAAACAATTAAGGAATGGCTATAGGTTTACAACCATCATCGTTATTCAGTAATATTTACATGGATTAAACCACATTTATAAATAATTTATCCATTTTTATCTAAATTCTGGCTTTATTATATTGATGATACACTTGTTGAATAGAAACATGGCGAATCACAATTACGAACATTTTGGATACACATTAATCATATAATTCCTTCAATTAAATTCACAAACGAGTTTGAGGAAAAACAACAATTGGCATTTTTTGATATTCCTGTGATTAATCAAAAGTATGGTATATATAGACCATTCCCCCACCCATGAAATATATTTAACATGGTTTCAATCATGATGAAA
The DNA here is from genome assembly GCA_028023455.1 of Epiperipatus broadwayi. Classification (NCBI taxonomy): domain Eukaryota; kingdom Metazoa; phylum Onychophora; class Udeonychophora; order Euonychophora; family Peripatidae; genus Epiperipatus; species Epiperipatus broadwayi. The sequence continues at coordinate 1,945,171 of JAQFVV010012416.1, read as the reverse complement.
AGATCAAAAGGGGTATTATAATCATTAATATAGCATACAACATAAGTTTTTCACAAGGCAATTATTTATAATAAAAAAAACTCTTAAAGAATAAAAACTCATTGACAGAAAAAAAACTGTTTTACAGAAAATCTACACTCAAGAAAATAATATTGCATTTACACGGAATCATGATAAACCCATAAATTTAATTATACTGTTCAAAACCCAATATTTTAGAAAAGAAAAAGACTTGCCTAGAACAAAGACTCATGAAGAATAGTTTACTCGTAAGTTATCACTAAGAAAATTTTAAATAGACAACAACAGCAACAAAACAAATCAATATCTATTAGAGAAAAAACTAAAAGCATTGCCATGTATTCATACATACAAAACTAATAAACATCTACACTCAATATAATATCAGAAAAGTCATAATACACTATGAGTAATCCTTACCTTTATAACACATAACTTGAAATACTAAAAAAAAAAAAAAGCAAATATACTTAAGAAATATCAAGCGAATGCAAATGACATATAACAACCAAACTATCTGTACCAATGAAAACAAGTTTAAAAAACACAAGGTAACACCTAGAGAATTAAAAATGAATGTGTTTAAAATAGCATACTATGTGTATACCAATGAATGTTTCATTGATAAAATACCTAAACACTGGTCAGAAAAGTAAGAGTTAAATGAAAAAAAATTAGAGAAGTTTCTCATTTGATAGTGGCAAGTAGCTTCATAAACCAGTATACGTGATAATCCATAATATTTGAAAAATACTCATTAGCATTGCTCTTAAGAAAATGGAGAAATCGTGGAGACTCTCGTAAGTTAGTATGTAAAATTACTGGTCGTTGCCTTTGTCAGAATAGTCTATTTGATAAAAGTGCCCTTTCAAATTTAGTATTCACACGAACAGAGTACAATAGGATTAAAAACAAACCTGTATAATATTACTAACAGTTGAATGTATTGGAAAAGTTTAAATGAAGTTTGAATTTTTTTAAAAATCTTTAATTTTTAACATTAGATGACGAAAGTACTTCAACTTATAGTTACAAATATTTATATATATATAACTTTTTTTTTTTCATTTTGTATTTAAAGACATCGCAGAAACGGTTGAGATATAAAAAAAATTTAAAAAATCACATATATATTTAAATACCAAAGGAATAAAAAAAACGTATAATTTCCCCAAAACAGTAATTTGTTTGTAGGGAAGCTTGGCTTCTTGATAAACAAATAGCCTCTGATAGAATTAAGTACTTTTAACTTTTGTCGTTTTAAAAATAAAGAATGGATTTGGGAGTAAAATACTGTAGTTTACCAATCTGCATATACTTTCTGTTTTCAGAATACAGTATTTATAGCAAGTCGTATTGTATTCATTTTTCAAAACTTTACTGTTTAGGTTTTTTTCATAAATCCTATTTCAGACAGTTATAAATGAGAAGTATGTTTAGCTTTGTAGAAGCGCATTGTCAAAAAGGGGAGCCTTATTAAACAAAGTGAGGACATATTTATTACTTTATCATTGCAATAACGTATTGTCAAAAAGGGGAGCCTTATTAAACAAAGTAAGGACATATTTATTACTTTATCATTGCAATTACTATTGAAAATACCTTTAACAAATAATATACAAGGTAAATTAATTAAAAATGCTTTTTTTTTCACAATTTGATTAACAAATAAATTACCTACTTCTTCATTAACCATTTTATCAGCTAACAAATTTCTTACCTCTCTTCTTTCCAAGAATGGAACAAAAATGAATGTATGTATTGTTCCAGTGATAAACAGATTCGTTGTTACGTCATATTTCCAGTTTATGAATTGTTTTATATCTTCAATTGTTACAAATTATTAAATTTTATTGCTGCTTTCTAAGAAAAAATATTAATATTTTAAAAACTTGTAATTATTATTTATTTCCATTTTAGCTCAAATATATATATAATTTTCTGTTAAATGACTTCCTTCTAGCCAGGATAAGTTCTTACCCCATCTTCCAAGTGCTAAATGCAATTTAAAATATGCTTTTGTAATTAGCTCACAATCTTTTGTTAATTTTATACACCATTTGAATATTTAATCTAGAATCATGGTATAATAAAAGATATCTCAACTATTAGTTCCAGATTGGTTCTCATTATACTAAACGAGAATAGGTTAAATACTTGCTCAATTGAATTATTTTACTTCAACTCAAGCCAATTATTCACATGATTTTTTACAATTCAAACTAATTAAAGCAGAAAATTTATAAGTAAAAGATTCATTAACAACAGGAGACAATTGTAAAGCACATATATATTAATATTATGGATATAATAATAATTTCGTGTAACAGTAATAAACATTACTTTTTATGTACACTTTTAATAAATCAGAAGTCAAATAATAAAAAAGTATTCAAATTATAAGCTGTATTTGTTGTTTTATAAGAGAAGAAAGGTTATGCTAATATAGATTACTTCTTCCTTTAATCTCAAACACTTTAATCTTATTTGCTGTTCAATTTTTGTCTGATGCATTTATGAAAAATATAAGTTATGAAAATATTAAACAAGGAAAGAAATATTCTATTGGGTAATATTAAAACAGTTATAAAAATAAGTACAAAACGCAAATAGTAGTTATGCATAAACATGACTAATAAATTGAAAAAGAAACAGGAGCAAGCATGTATTTCGCTGATTGTCTAAGATGAGAACATGAATGATTAGGAGATGATTTGTAGTACAGTGTATATGGATGAGTTTGTGTGAAATTTATCATTTCAAATTTATGACTTTCTAAAATTTTTATTCAATATTGTTTTCGAACCAAAGAATATTAAAACTGTGAATGGTGAATGCATAAATGCAAGAAGACTAAAATTCTCTGCATTAGTTTGCATTATAATTAAGTTTTATTTGGTTATTGCTGAAGTTTTTACTTGATATGCGTTCAGATTTTATTGAAGTCTACAATCATTACAATTTTAATTTTCGCAATTTCATTGCCAATCTATAATAGCAATTAATATGGAGCATTTTAGATGAGGTAATGAGATGGATGAATGAATAAGGAAGTGTGACGGGATGATGTGGAGAAGGGAGGCTAGAGATCGGAGAAAATGGATTGAACTTGAGAGAGCTTTACCCTGCACATCAGTAATGGTTGAAAATGATGATGGTGGGGATAGAACATTTTTGCTTAATTGATAAATTACACACAAGTCTTATTTTTTGAACATTATAATAATTTGGAAAAATTGCTTTCTGTTCTTATCCCACAGAAAATAAATATCACATTATCATTATTTCTTATGCTTGCTCATAACTGTTATTAAAACAGGCAAACTCTCTATACGTATTGCCACTCAATGCAAGCCAGAATAATCAACGGATGCCAGAAGGCTTGTGCATAAAATCCCCATCTCGTGCCTAGTCATCCAATATTCCCAGACTAGTTTCTGGCTTGTGGCCTTCCTCAGTGAGTAACCTTGCATCTGAGAGCACTGCACCTAGTTCTTAGGATCTAATGCACTGAGTGGCAATACATATAGAGAGTTTTGCCTGTTTTAATAATAGTTATGAGCAAGCATAAGAAATAGTGATCATGTGATGTTTATTGGCTTAAAAACCAATCCTGCCTAATAGATCTGGGTACAGTGCTTTCAGATCCAAGGCTCCTCACTGACGAAGGCCACAAGCCAGAAACTAGTCTGGGGATATGGGATGTGTAGGCACTAGATGGGGATTTTATGTACAAGCCTTCTGGCATCCATTGATTACTCTGGCTTGCATTGAATGGCAATACATATAGAGAGTTTTGCCTGTTTTAAGAAGATAAATATGTCAGTATGAAATTCACACCATGCCTTTTATGCCTTCTGTAACCACTTTTTATAGTGATTTTTGTTACAATAAATGTAATTGGTTCTAGAAGCTCATTCATATAGCATCCATTATTTCTAACATCTGTTTATTCTAGCGTATATTGAAATACATTCTTAAAAGTAATTCATTACAAGCCCATAATGTACAACAAAGTTACTATCCAACCAACATTTAAACAGGAAAGATAGAATTCAAAATAAAATTATAATTGTGCATACATTTTTTGTTTTTTAAAAAAAAGCATAATCTTTCCTTAATAAAATTATGAAAACATAAAAGCATAAACAAACTTAACCTTAAAAAAGTTTAGAAGGTTATTTAGAGATGTATTTACATTTATTTCTTGGCATCTAAGTTAAATTAGCTTTCTAACTCTGTTTTTCTGATTTATCACTAAAGTTATATATGGTTTTAAAAACATTTTCATCGCTAGAGATATAAATAAATAGTACATATTATTAATTCTTACAAAACTTTATAAAGAGTTTGAAGCTCTAGTTAAAGTGGAAAGATCTTTTGCTTATGTATGCTATGTAAGACATTAGCATTTGTTATAACAATTGCTTTTATTCGATAAATCTTACATAATGAGAAAAAATAGATATAATTTATCTGTTTATTGATAGAAGCGTTTGCTGTAGCAGATACCACTTTATTCCAAAAAATCCTATGGTATATTAGAACAATGCATTTCAAAAGAATTTGCCAAATACACAAATTGGCTTCATAGAAAGTTGGAGAAGTAAAGACATCATTTTTAATATATTTGGATAGGGAATACTAAAAGTAAGTTTGTAAATGTTTCATTAATCATAACTCGGCACCTTTCATTCAGTTGATCATGTTAAGTTATAATTATAATAGGACCATTAAAATGATGAATTCAAGAGCTCTAATGGTTTATGTTCTGTTGTTTCAGTCTCTTTGATTAAATTGCGTATAGTTTTAACTTTGAAAATGTTGTTTTTCCTTCTGCTATGTTATATTTTGTTTAATTTACTTGTCTAGTGAAATATAACTCTAACATATTTAATTTTAGACTTAGCACCCAGCTTCATCGTCTTTATTCTTGTCTATTTTTCTTTGCCTTATTGAGATTAATTATCTGTAATAAAAATGACTGATTGGGAAAACAAAGATTTCTGAAGAAATCAAAATATGTGCAATCGTGTAATTTAAATGGATCTCTATTAGATTGATATTCAGCATAACTAGATGTTTCTTGTAATTAACTATATTATAAATAAATTCTCTGAATTGATCTGCAAGCTTTTTTGTATGTATATAATTTTTATGCTTTTCTTTTTAAAATATTTTTCTCCTAATACTTTAATGACATTACTCCGATTTTTGTCAAGAAATAATAAACTTTAAGGAATATCTCTGAACTTGACAAAATTTTAACTAACGAAATTGCATGTTTAATTATTTTTGATTAACTCGAAACAAAATCATTTGTATACATGCACAGACTTATATGTTTTTTTTTTTTAGTGTTCGACTGCTAGTGTGTGCATGGCTAAAGAAAACTAAAAAAATTTTTAGGTTTCAGTCCGTCGAGTACTTTGTTTAGTAGCGACCTCTAGCATCCCACTTAACTATTAAATATAGATCAATAAAGGAGTATTTAGATACTTTTGAGTAGATAGTTGGCTAGAGGGTAGTTGGCTATAAGGTAAAGCAAGGATGGAAAACACTCAAACCCTTTGTTTCTAAGCTTAGTAAATAATGCCTTTTCATTCACTATCCTTAATTGGAATTATAGAAGAGATGTACCTATGGGCTATTTATAGACTGTTTTACCTTTTTCTACTTGTATTTGTTTTTGATTTTTCAATTAAAAGGGGCATTACATTTTATATTTTTCTTCAATAGTTGGTAGAGTCGATACAATTCCTAGGGTAATGTTGTTTTGCCTTCCTCTATTTATATTTTATTGGAAAATTCTGGAAAGAAAAAAACCATTAATGCAGGTATTTTAAAATATATATAAAAAATATAAACTTTTTATTTTTAGTAAGCCTATTATTCTGTTTTTTTGTTATCAGAAAATTAAAATTAGTTCTACTTTTAATATTTTTATTTTTGCAAAATAAACGTTTAACTGAAAAAGAAAATTCTTTGTGAAATTATTTTTTTTAAAAAATGTATATATAAATGAAAAAATATGCAGACAAAAATTCATAATAGTAAATATATTTCGGTTAAGATTTTAAAAATTGTTTGAATTGTTTTTTTTTTTTTTTAAGTGTCATAGTATCGGCCAAGACGCGAACCCGCGACCCGGGCAACTTCGTTTTAAGATGATAATTATCCCTGCATACGTCAAGCATTGGTGGTTGAGAGGTCAGCACAGCTGCCTTACAAGCAGTTGTCCCGGGTTAGTGGGTTCGCTTCCCGGCCGATGCTATGACACATGAGAAAAAAAATATATCCCTGCATACGTTTAGTGCGGTGGTCGTGTGACTGTGGAAGTCAGTGTTCACGAATACCTGTTAAGCTCTATCCCGTCTGGCGTTTGAACTTCGTATGACCTCATGAAACACCAAACCATTCGATTATATTTAGAATACTGATCTATGTCGATCCTTTAATCAAATCTAAGATTTTATTCTTTTAAACAAAAAAGAAGTATTTTTTTTTTTTAAAAAAAAATCCAATAATTAAGAAGTTGAATATTTATTTATCATAAACAATTGCTTAGGAAGTATTTTTGACTTTCAACACTAATGAGGCAGGCAGAGCATAGCCGATTATACGATTATATAATCATTTAACGATGGAAAGCTATTATATAATAGTATAATTAGATACTTAGAAGGTCGTGTGACGTTCGAGCAACCAAATAGCAGGTTGCGGATCGCAACTCCATTATAATTGACTAAACCGAATTTAATTTATCTGAAAATCTATCCACAAACCTTCAGTTCTTCAGTTACTTCCGTAATGAATTGCACAGGACAATATCTGCTTGTAATCCCCCCCTCCCAATTTTCTTAATTGGGAATAGAAACCCATCTTAGAGCAAGATAAGAATCAAAAAATAATGTATCTAAGCTGTTAAAAGTCATGTTTTTAAACGTCAGAATAATTTATATGAAAATAACTATTATGATTTAATAAAACCCTCCAACCATAACTTGCCAAAACGGGGTTTACTAACAAAGGTATTTCGTTATAGACTAGACGAATAATATTCACCTTGCATCCACAGACTAAGTTCTTCACTAACATTCATTTTATATTCTACTGACTTTTGGATCATTTCTTCTTTGTATATATCACCCTGTAACCTCGTCTAGTTAATTCTTGTTATCTTTTTGTTTTTGTAGTCACTTATAGGTCAAATAAAATTATCTTGAAAGAGAAAAGTCATGTTTTTAGGTTGTTTTTTTTTTTTACAATTTATGAAGGATTAACATGTTGATGTACAAGGTACTTACTCTACGAGTCATGTCCATAAGCATTTTTTACTCCACCCGAGTCATGACCATAAGCATTTTACTATACTTTTATTAATTATGTTTTTTTTATTTCAGATTAATAGATCTTTTATATTTTTGCTTATTGTATTTATTTATTTAAGAATGGCATCGCTTGTCATACAAATTAGCAATAAAAGAAACATTATATATATATAGTTTTTATGTCGCTGACTACTGGCTGAGCATTACTTTGCTGACAGTCATCGTTTGAATTAATCCTAAAACTGTTGATAGATAGTTTGATTGTTTCAGGAACAGCAGTGTAGGAGTCAATCCACAAGTTTTACTGATATAGAAACATTTTTCTAGGTCTAAAAACCATTAAATAACAATCCACATAAATTATGGTGAAGGCCATCTCCATTCAATGCATTTTTTTTTAAAATTATTTTTACCTATACAAAATTCATCTAGATAAGAAATACACAATAATGTCAAAGAACATTGTATGAAGGATTGTGAGTCATTTATAAGATATAAATCAGTGATAAACCAATATTTTTTATTTAACAGTTCGCTAAAGAAACTAAAAACATATTTGATTTCAGAAGACCTTTAGTGAAATTATTCATGAATTGCGGTCTTGGTTATGTTCTGTAAAATAAATGTATTTATTACTGCCTTTATATTTTTTCCCCCAACATTGAATCAAGTAAACTTATTTTCATATATTGTTAACATTTCTTATTTCACACATTATAAGACTCCCATTTATGAGAATGGCCAACCATATAATCATAGCAAGATGAGACTCGTCTACTTATTCAAATTAGTTAGAATTTTTTCCAAAAATTTTCAAGCCTATTGTCCAGAGTCATGTAGGACTCCCAATATAACTATCACAAATTATTTCTTTTAGGAATATTCTATTCACATGATTTGGAACAATTGATGATGTAAAGAAAGACATCCCATTAGAGTTTGCTACTCAGTGAAAGAAAATTTTACTTTAAGTGTTCCAATATTATGTGCCAATTGTGACTTAAAAGTTTGGAAAAAAATATGGCAAATGTTTCAAACATTTAATTGAGTATATAGAACACTTAGTAAACAAAATTGGTTATAACAATGTGATGTGATGGACTGTGACTTTTCCTTATATGGGGTCAGGAATCTCTTGGCAACTATGCCCAGGAAAACCTGTTAGCCACTTAACATTCCCTTTCCATTCCCCACCCTAAGTTTTCCCATATCCTGTTCCATCCCATTTCCACAACATAATCTTTGTCAACTCCATGGCCTTTATATCTACCCCCCCCCATCTTTTCTCAAACCCAGCATAAAAATCAATAACCCACTTTCTATATAATCACTTTCCTTATATTTATTCTTCACAACTTTAGCAAACTCTCCATACAGTAGTGCCATCTAGTGCAAGATTTAGTAATCAGTGGATGCAAAAAGATTTTTGCATAAAATTCCTATCTAGTGCTGACTGATCCAGTATTTGCAGACCTGTTTCTAGTTTGTGGCCTTCATCAGTGAGGAACCTTGAATCTGAGAGCACTGCACCTAGACCCAAGGAACCTCACTGTTGAAAGCCACACTGGGTGGCACTATTATATGGAGAGTTTGTCACTTGTGTAAGCATAGGAAATGTTGATCATGTAAAATTGGTTATAGTTATATGAAAAAATAAATTAATTACGGAGTCTCATGAACAAAAACAATATTCCATTTTTATTTTACAATTTAAAAAAACTCTTTAGTTATCAATAACCAGTATTAAAAAGGGCTGTAAGAGACAGTGATTTGTACATTCTGCTGAAGTTCAAATCCAAATATGGTGCATTCTGATTATTTTTTTAAAATTGTAAATAGGCTTAGTATTTTTTTCAGATAGATAGCACATATCCAACTCAGTAACTCAGTTATCTAATAGCAGTTGTTAAAGGAGTGTCTACCCATTTTTAGGCAGAAGTTAAATATCACAGGCTAATGTTTCCATACTGATAATTGCAAGATTTTTAAATGGATAACATATTGAACGATCATATTTCTCCACAAATTAATATTAATAACTTTATGGTGTGGTGTCATGAAATGATGGTCAATGCAGAAAAATGTTCAGTCGTATCATATTTTAATAAATTTGAGTATTTTGATATCTTACATTGAAACATATAGCACTTTTCAAAAAATCTAGATGTTTTATTTTTAAATGATTGGTCTTTTCATGCACATATTGAATTCATAGTTATCAGAACTTTTTAAATTAGGGGAATGATTTTTAGGTGTGGCACATTTAATGATAAAATACAAATTAAAATCTTTTATCGTTGCTACTCCAAATGGAATATTACTAACATTCACTTATAGACACATTAATTTAAATAAAGACTGCATAGTAATTTTTTCTTTGATGAGAAAGATGAGCTTATAAATTTTTATATAAAATTGTAACTAATACAGTAATTTGTCAAAATTTGATAATAAATATTTCAATCGATTCTGCAAAATTTAAAACTCAAACTTCAGCTCATTTTTTACTCTTAAATTTTCTCCTTGTTTCAGTTGTTGAGATTTTTTAATTAAGATTTTTGCAATGCTAATTGTTTACAATCTGAATTATAAAAACTTATAATAAGGTCTTTTATTCCAAGCTTCCCTAGTGTTTTTGTTTTGGTTTTCCTCCCCACAATTTATACTATTTACGTAAAAAAAAAAATCTTAATTTTTATTTGTACTCTATGAAATTTCTATCCAATTTGTAATTGTCCTATAATGCTGTGGAATTATATATTAAGTAAAGTGTTGTTGGAGTCATTGTTATTATTTTGGAGAAACTTATTTGTCAAATCTGGAAGATGTGCAAAATTGCATTTGGGTGTAACGTGGATTAAAATTGTTTTAATTTTGTAAAAAAAAAGATGTATAATGAATTTGTTTTACTTGTGATTTTAATATAATTTGGATATGATACATCAGTTATAGAAATATCTTTATAGCATGAGTGTTCATATATTTGAGATGTTAGTGCTTGCTCTTTCTTCATGGAGATTATACCTCCTTAAATCATTTAAAATCCAACATCTCCCATTGTTTTTTGAAAGACCCTAGTGACAATTGCAGTTATATTTCCCTTTTTCATATTGGATCACAATTTTAATCTGGTCATAAAATTATTGAATGAAATATGTCTTATTTGTGTCTCAGTTTTTAAAATGGGATTGAATTTTAGTTGTGACATCTTAAAAGAATAAAAATATGTCTTAAAATTCAAAATTAAATTTATTAAAATTTCACAAAACAAATCTTTACTGGCATTTGTGAAAGCAATCCTTGTTAACCAGCAAAAACAGCTTGCACTTTTTTATAATTATTTTTTACGACTTGCTTTCTTAGAAAAAATTATTTTCAAGTAATATCTGCATAAATAAGCTTTAGTCCATAAGTAAATTTCTGAAAATTATAATTTTTCATTCAGAAATAGTTAAACATAAAACCATGTCGCTGAAATGCTTGAAGCTAAATAATCTACCAATCAGTGATGCCATTGGTATGAGGTCTGTATGATACGATCATTTTCAGATTTTTTTTAAACTAATAGTTTTTGTTAGTACTTTTGCCCCCAAAAATGCATACAGAAAACTAATATTATAGATAACTCCAAGTTAGCGAAGAATAGCCAAAAGCAATAACAGTGCCAACATAATGCCCAAATGTCACAAAATTTATGAGAACGTAGCTGACTTCCTCAAACACATTACTATATTGAGGTTATTTTTAGTACATAGTCGATTAGAGCTTGTTATACTAGTATTAATATTTTTTAAAATTTGGATATTAATCCTCTTGATTTATGACATTTTCTTTTGCTCTACCTGGTGAGCATTTTTAAAAATGCTAAATCTTTCACCTCTGTATAAATCATTTTATACTAAAACTCAATACGTTGAACTGTCTTCCTTTTTAATATAATTTTATAAATGAATAATACTCTTAAAAATGACATTTGACTTTTTAAATATTTAAAAACTGACTTGTAAACAAGAACAAGGTACCAACCATAAACATCATCAATGATGTTTGTGTAAACATTCAGAAAACAAACAAATTCTTTTTTATTTTAAGTTTTTTTTAATGAGAACAAATGAATATGTATTTATGATAAATCTATCAAATTCTGCTTTAAGATCTGATGTTTGTTTGTAATTATTATGATACTTGAATAGATTGTAACATCTTGTTAATTCTGATGGATAATGACATTATAGGTGCTATGATTTTTTTTATTTATATTACAGTTAAGTTTATTAATTTTCTGTTTTTAAAAATAAAAGTTAAGTGAATAAATTGAAACTATACACTTGTATTTCTTTTTGTTTTAAATAATTATTAACCAGTTAATGTGTAAAAGTAATCCAAAATTATTTTATAAACAAGCAAAAAAAATTGTTTTTTTTTATTCCATGAAAACTAGACCAGAAGGAAGTAAATGTGTTCTGGGTATGGTTTTATGTTGTAAACAATAGAATAAAGTCTTAGATATTATCTGACTGACTGTAAGATATTGATTTCTTCAGTTGTGTTTTGCAATTAAAATATCAATGAAAGTAACCCCACTGAAACTATGTTTTTGGCAGTCATGCTTTTTTGGATATAAATGAACCATGTTTTTAATGAATTTCATCATTTCTTTTAGTGGCATCTGGAATATTGTGTGTCTTTTGCATTCTCTTGATATTTTAAATATTGTATGTTTGAACTAATCAGAATGAATTATTTATTATGCTCTTGATTATAATGATGACAAGGCTAGTGCATTGTTTGATAGGAATGTATTTGCTTGTATTATTAATTAATCGTAATATCCAGCATGCTTGAGTTTCAATCTCATTTCTAAGAGTTCACTTTTTTACTATTTTTTATCTATTATTATTACACCCTAACATGTATGCATCTGTATATTCAAGAATATATACACACGTTTTTCTCTTATATTGAAATGGACCTGAAATTCATAAAACATTTGGTAGATTTTGAATTTGGAGAGTGTGATGATAATATGTTTGTACTGTTGGTACTTATTAACCCATGATAAATAATTATAATAGTCGATACACTTTATTATTTACGATTTGTCAAAGGAGACTCAAACTCACACCTGTTTTGTTAATGAGTCTTGGCATCAGTTGCTTATTTCTGTTACAATTGATCTGTAAACTTAAATACTATTCTGATTTTTCCCCTTTTGATAAGATCTTGATGATCAAACAGTCAATATTTCAGAAATAATTTCAGAGCAGGTATATATTTTTAAAAAAAATATTGTAAACATGTTAAATTGATATTAAAATCAGATTATATTTTATCAAGTCTTAGTTATGTGGTATCATTGCATCATGGATCTTAATTGTTTAGCCACATTATAGTTGTAAATCACTTGCATGATAGGATGCTGATGGGATGGGGTTCAAACTTGATGCTGATGCCATTGTTATGCACATCTAATGAGCTACCATTACAGAATATATATGTATATTTAGAAATAATACAAAACAACTATAAAAATAATAGTTTTAAAATCCTCTAGACAATAATAATAAAAAGGAATAAAACATGAGCACACAATTTTACCACTAGAAATCAGCACCATATTTTAGCACTAGAAAATTATATATCTTTTGTAATGTGTTATGATTCCAGGCTTCTTATATCAAGCTATATTAAAAAAAACCCACAATTTAAACTTAAATATAATACAATTTTTTAAATAATATAACAACAAAAAATATCTAATTTTTTGTGCCTATAATTGCAAATAGTGAAGCTATAATCTTATTAAATATAGTTATAATTATAAATTTATTTAATGCACATTGATTACATAAGTAATATTTACTAAGGCAATAAACCTCAAGAGTGTGCGCTTAAAAATGCGAAGGTAGGGACCTCTACAGGTCTTAACCACAAGCTTACGCTTTGGAAGAAAAGAGGGAAACCCAAGGGGAACCCTTCTTTACTTCAACCTGCTTTCTATATAAATAGGTGAAGCTGAAGCAGTTAGATCCGAGAGCATGAAGCTATTCAATACTTCACTGATTAACCTTTCTGTTGGTCACTTTATTTATTGGCTGAGTGAGGTAAAACTCTGAACTTTTAATTGGTCAATTCACAAACTCTTTGATAGAAATATATTTATCTTTTAATATTATATTAATTTTAGTTTCGTTTGCAAAAAGTATATTAATTATTTGTAACGTTATGAAAGTAAACAAAAGTTTTTTCAAAAATATATTTTTATTTGTAATTATAGAAATATTCAAAAGTGGAAAAATCAAAGAAAAGATTGTAGCAAATTACAAGCAATGCAAACGTCATTTATATTCCTCTTCAGATTTACGTTATTAAAAAAGTTAAGAATTTTTTAGTAAAATCTTAGCGTTTTTCTAAAAATAATTATATTTTCAGCATATTTTAACCAAAATACATTATAATATGTAAATAAATGCCAGAAAAATATTGTAAAACATTAATCTTTGTTTGAAAATCAAATAAACAGCTTGGGGCAATCTAAACTCTTGACAGAATGTCAAAATTGTTGCTACTGCTGGTTTCTTTTTCAATTTACAATCGTGTAAAGTATACAATTTTTTAATAAAACCTTACTACTTTTGTAAAATAACTATATTTTCAGCAGATTTTATGAAAATAATTTATAATATGTACGAAAAATAATAAAAAAAACACTCTAAAACATATATTTTCAACAGTGAAAAATATTTATCATCGGTCTTTTTTTGACCAAATAATTATCAGCCAATCAGCATTGAGAATGGATGGCCCAGCCAATCAGCATTGGCCTTCTTCTTTTGTTTGACTTAAAACACCCCTAGTATTGATTTTTTACTTGTAAAATAATTCAAGAGAGGGCAGCATCTTACGGGACTTTTTCTAAGCTTTCCAACGAGTATAAAATCATCACCATAACTCAAAAAATGGCCAATTTAGAGCGATCTAAAGCTGTTGATGCGAATGAGCGTGGAACCCTAGAAAAGGGTTAAGTCCACAATTCCTATTACCAATTAGTACTCGCGAAAATCTTTTGATTTATAACTAGTTAATGGAACGATCTTATAGTTAGAAATCTATTACGATAATTTAAAGTTGTAATTATAAATTTATTTAACGCACATTGATTACGTAATAGATTTTCGTAATAGATTTCTAACTATAAGATGTTTCATTGACTCATTATAAATCGAAACATTTTCATGAGTACTAATTGGTAATAGGAATTGTGGACTTCATCAGTGAAATATTGAATAGCTTCACGCTCGTAGATCTAACCACTTCAGCTTCACCTATTTATATAGAAAGTAGGTCAAAGTAAAGAAGGGTTCCCCTTGGGTTCCCCTCTTTTCTTCCAAAGCATAAACTTGTGGTTAAGACCTGTAGAGGTCCCTACCTTTGCATTTTTAAGTGCACACTCTTGAGGTTTATTGCCTTAGTAAATATTACTTATTAAATATATTAATTTTTGCTAATGTGCAAGCACAATTTTTTTTTTTTTGAAATACAAGAAATTTCAGCTATTGGACTAAACTGTAACTAAAATATATTGTTTTTGCCCAAGAGAGTTTCATGAGTTATAAAAATCAAAGGCAAAAAGAAAGTGCTTCCCAGATTGTACACAGGAAGAACACTCGATAGGCATCAGTCTCACTATGAGGACTTTGTAAGTAATGAACTAACACAGATAAACGAGTGCATCATTTAAACACACAGTGATGGACAAATATAAACTTAATACATAATGTGATTTATCAAGCAATGTTGTTTTTGTTTATGAGATATTGATATCTGATAAATTGCACTGATGTTACAGCATTTCCTCTTTATTTTGCTAAGTTTTACTTTACGTTATTTTTTTTGTATACATTGTGATTTAAACATGGATATAACATGAAGAGAGTGGAATAACATTTTTTTTCAATTTTCAACAAATACCACTATCAACATATAGAAGGTTGTATATTAATCATTTGTATTAATCATTCATTAGAGTAGAGATTATCCACTTAATGAATACTATTTCTGGGGTGTACTTTTCACTATACCACTCGTCTAATGTAGGGATTGATTTTTATCTGCTTTTAACATTTTGTGAAGTCTGGTCATAAACATATGACCAAAGACATGTGAAAAAGATGTATTATCTCCACAATGCACATTTCATACCGAACCAGCACTCATCAGTTGGCCCGGATCACATTCTCTTAGACATATCTATCATTGTTCAATGTATATAGGTAGCCAATTACTACAGTTTAACTGATAAGTGTCAAACTTACTGTTCTCAACTTTGACACAAACCACTTGATGATTTTGACTAATACAAAGGTTGTGCTTTGGTTTATATATGTATCAACATTTTAGTTTTAGGATTTTTTTTTCAAATAAAGTTCATACAAAGAAAAAATATTAATACACAAACTTTATATTTCTGTGCTAGCAAAGACACTGTCTAGTGATGTACTATACGAAGGAGTCATGGACTTAAAAAATGTTTCTGGAGACGTTGCTGATTCCAACATTTTTCAGCCCCAGAAAACCGACTAATTTTGGTTATAGATTTCATTTTGGATGAAGCTGTTTTAAACCTTAATACTATTTCAAATTATTGTACTGTTATGTATTAATAAGCAAACACTGGTACTGTAAATATATGAAGTAAATTGAAGTGATCTCTCTTCAAAACATCATCTACAATTTTTATAGTATTTTATGCAATGTTATAGCTACAAAAAAAAAAATCAAACCTAAGCGTCATGCAAATATAGGTTTTATGTAGAGGTGGATAGAATATATAAATTACAGCATTTTGAAAACTTGACATTGTTTCAGTTTGTTTCATTAATGTTTTTAATAATAAACCTTACTCCTATTAAGAGTTATGTTTGAGCAGAGTTATTTTTGCTCCCTCCCCCCTTTTAAATTTAAGATTCAATAGTTTAAACCTGGTTTAATTAGAAAACAACTTCAACTTTTTCAAAGTATTTTATCAAAATTGTGAGATAACGTTTTTTATTTATCAATATAGTTTTCCATTATAAAATAGAAGGTAGATAAAATCACTGGATTTCATTTGCAAAATAGTTATGAAGAAAAGAAGTGTGGCGAAACATTTATTTTATACATTTTTATAACTAATGTGTGTCTTCTAGAACTTTTCTTTCAGTGGTGACTGCATCCTCCTAGTATACAATGACCTGAGGTTTGAGTCTAAATGGATATTTCTGTAGTGTAATTTTCACTACACCACTTATGCAAGGTAGTAACTGGTTTCTATCCACTTTTAACACATCATAGAGGGGGTGCAATCATAAAATCACATGACCAAAAACATGGGGGGCAATGTATGATTTCCAAGGTGACCATTTCGTGCTGCTCCAGCACTCATCAGTTGGCCCAGACCACAATCTTAAACATATAGTGGGATCATACATATTTTTCACATTTTTGGTCATACGCTTACGATTATACCCCAACCACAATTTGTTTAAAGCAGATAGAAATTAGTCCCTCTTACCTTACGTGAGAGTGGTGTAATGAGTATTATACTACAGAAATATTATTCATTAAGTGGATAATCTCTAATCTAATGGATGACAAATAAAAATTAATAAAATGGACTTTAATTTTTTTTCTAAACAGGTCTAGGATATGTTTTCATTGAACCAACTCATATCTAAATAGCTATATCTTGTGTTAATCAGCAAATGGGAATCTATCCATTATTATTTGGAGGCTAAAAGTCCCAGATATGTTGTGGAATGGCTAGATAGATGAGTGTCTATGCCTTGATTGTAAAAACAGATAATATGGTTGGGCTTTCTCTGACTTTTGACGAGGAGGAGGTCATGTTCCTATGGGTGTTAAGTCTATGGTTTGCTTTCATCTTTGTTCACTGAATCATTAAATCTTTGTATTTTAAATAAATACATGAAGGTAATTTTTAAATCGCCACTACTTAGTAATAGTCAGTCCCATAATTTCTTATAGAAAAATATTGTTGGAAAAGGTTTCACTTATCAGGCATATCAAATGCTAGGTGATGATAGTTTGAGATTTTTTTTTTATCTTCTAAGATAAACATTTATTGACCAATATTCGATTATTAGCTAGTTTGCCATAGGCGTACTACCAGGAAAGAAAATCGTAAGCCTGTTTTACTTGACCCATATTATTTATTACAATAACACCGAGAGGACCTTCTTACATGAATATATCTACATTAATATTTGTTTAAAATAGGCGTTTTAATCGCATGAATATATATATATGTGTGTGTGTGTGAGTGTCTGTGTGTATGTTAATGAGTAGAATTTATTAAAAATTTACATTCTGTTTATTTATTATAGTTCAAATTTTATTTTTATAGATTACTGTCACCACTATTGGTTATGGAGATGTTATTCCCAAGACGTGGATGGGAAAAATTGTGGCCTCCTGCTTCTCCGTCTTTGCAATCTCTTTTTTTGCATTACCTGCAGTAAGTGGTGCCATCTATTACTTATTTGATAAATTTTATTTGCTTTGGTAAAGAAAGTTTTGTTATAATGTATAATGGAAACATTATAATGTATATTATTTTTTAAACAAAATTATTAAATATCAATATTTTGTGAATGTCAATAAAGGTTAGATATCTGAAAATTATTTTTAGTTTACTTATATTTATTCATTTAAAAAAAAAAATGTGATAATAATTTTCAAAATTCAATTTTGTTAAATAAAAAGTAAAATAGCCCTTAAGGATAAATGTCTTTCCAGCAGAGGTTCTGCGAAAAAAAAAAAGATATTTACAGGACTTAACAATTCCTTTACAATTAGGGTAGAGTGAGCTTTCTATCCTTTTGCTTTCTGGCTAAGAATAACTAAATATCCATTTAACGACCAAATTTAGATAGTTGGCTATGAGCTGTTTATCTATATTTGAACCCAGATTATAAACATGATTATCGAATGTGCTATTTTTGGATCAAAAATTGTTTTCTATATACAAATTATCTTCTCTCTTAAGTATAAAATGCACTTTTTATACAAAACCATCCATTATCATCAATAATAACGATAAAGACCACCGTGTAAATAATTGCTGTACTGTTGCGACAATTAAAATTATATGGACTAAAAATCTGTGGTCCGTCGAGCGTTGTTAACCGAGATCTCATCGTAGCCGCCTTGCAAGCAAGTAGTTGGTTGCAGACGGTTGTGGGTTCGCCTCCCGGCCGACGCTATGACATATGAGAAGAAAAAAAAATCTGTGGTTTTATAATGTCCATATATCTGCCCAGTATGCCTAGAATCTGGTTTCAAATCAATACCAGGTAAACTTGGAAATTTTTTTCTGGTTCTAATTAGGTCTAGAATATTTTTTTAAGTAATTGTCCACAGCCAAGCTAGCCAATCATTCAATATTAGTTACTTATTGGACATCTAGTTATTTTTATCTATAAGTGAAACAAAGATTTAAAAAAACTATTCAAACTTTTATCATTCAGCAATTGACAAACCTAATGAATAAGGTCTTTTTTTTTTTTTGCATCTTCTTTGGATGGGAGACTACTTACAAACTATTTTATGTATCCATATACGTAGCACATTTGATCCATGTAATGAGATTTTTTTTCGTTATTGCTTTTATGCATGTTTGGCCAATATATAATATTATTCAATTTGTACCAAAAGAAAATGCAACTCATTTCAGTGAAGAAATTATATCTGTTATTATTTCAATCTTTGCCATATGATATATATAGTTTATCAAAAAGGGAAAAACTAAAAATTAGTCTTATTTTACAGGAATTAGTTTGCTGTGGTGCACTATGTCTTCTCTTTTATCAGATTCAGAAATCTCTCAGCTATTATGTCCAGAGAAACCCGTTGGCCACTGTACCCTTTTCTTATCATTTCCACTCTAAGTTTTTCCCATATTCTTCTCTATCCTGATCCGTCCATTTCCACAACATTATCTTTGTCCACGCTATAGCCTTTATATCTAAATCCCCCTTATATTTTTTCAAACCTAGCATAAAAACCAAGAACCCATTTATAAATAACCAAACTGGAGTCCTAGCCAAGAAAATAAGAAAATTGTCTGTGTGTCAGCAAACTATACAAATAATAAAGTGGTCATCTATTCAACATTCTGTAGTAGTAGTAGTAGACTTAGTTTCCTTAACAGTGTTAAAATTTAAGAGTGGAATTGATAATTAAGAAATAAATGAGGCAAAAAATATAAAACCTCTCTTTTGTATGACTAATTTGTTATATATAGAGCTCACAAATAAGCTCTTAACAAGCTTTGCAGAGTATCCCCAACCCCAGACCGGTTTCTGTTACTGGCTTCCTCAGTGACGTTGCTAGGATATTCAAGCATTATTAAAGCAGTGATAATGATTTTGTTATTTTCATATCTAGAAGATTATAGTCTGTTCCAGTTTGGTTTATAATATACATTATTGCTGTATGAATTTAATAACTTTTATTTAATTTGACTTAGAATGAATTATAAATACAAAAAATTATCTTTATTCTTTATACATTACTGATTATTATTTTATAAATAATATCTCACTTAGATCTGGCTTAAATATCAATTCCGCTCCTAAATCTCATTGTCATTGGCAAATTAAATTTACTACCACATGATCACAAAGAATAGACCGCTGCTCTATTCTTTATATAGTTTACTAATGTAAAGGTAGAGAGTTTGTTATTTTTACAACTAGAGATTACTCAAATTCATATTATGTTAGATGCCAAGTGTGAGGTAAATTTAATACTTCTTTATCAGCTAGAAGTACTAATCTTTTTTCCTACATGTGCTTACCAAGTATTTTCTGATATCGAATGAAAGTAGTTTTTTTTTTTACTACATTATTAGTCGTCCAAGCAATACTGAATTCCTGTACTATGGGTGTATGATCAAAGTTACATTATTACTTTATAGCAAAGTGTTTATTCAGCAGGAAAATATCCACCCACTATGCATAAAATGGGTATTTGAATCTGTGTTGAGCAAACTCGAATAATTTTTCAACAGGCTTAGGGTTTTTTTTTTCAGATCACATATTAAGCCTGCCTTCTGCCCATCCCTTTATATATTTAAATGGATACTGTGCTATATGTGAGGGGTCAGGGTGACTTCAGGTCAACATGGGTATGACAACAATATTGGCATCAGCATGGGATTTGGGAATTCTATCATCAGATTTTTAATGGTATGGATGGATGGCTGAAGAGTTGGAGGTGGCAGTAGGTTGAAGCCTGTCCATTAAAGTGTAAGGATTATCTATCTTAATATAAACTGAGCAGTGGTTATATATATATATAACTATTCAAAACAATACAATAATTAATACAGTAACAATATTTTAAACAAATATATACCAATTTAATAGTATCAACTATCTAGTAGTCTCAACTAGACTAATTTATTAGAAAAACGTTACAAATGTAAACAAAACAATCTCATACATCAATTTTCCCACAATTCATTAATTTTTATATTGGCTGTCTGTCTATTTATCAACTGTTGCTTTTCACTTTTTATTAACATAGCTTCTTTAATTTTGCGTTTATTATTATTTCTTTCAATACACAGAATTTTAACTTTATTAAAATCAAAATCAAAAACATAATTACATGTTACATTATGATCAAAAAATACTGATGGTGATACATCATCATTTCTAACATTCTCTTGTCTTGATTTTTGCACTCGTTTATACAATAACAAATGCTCCCTTGATCTTTCCAATTAAGATTCCCCAATATAAGCCTTTCCACAAAAACATAGCCATTTATATATTCACAACTTTGATTTAAAATACCACACCTATTTTTTGAATTATTTATTAATCTATTTAAATTAGGAGTAGTATAGAATGCAACTCGACATATATTTTTATATATCTGTTTTATAAATTTAACCTGTTCATTACAAATAAATGGTATTGATATCCAAGTATATTTTATTTTATCAATATCTATAGCATCTAAAATATTTCTATTATTATTAAACTTAGTAACAATATTATAAATTAATTTATGATCATATCCAACATTTAACAAATCCATAATAAATACATTTATGTTACTTATTTTATCAGAACTATATTTACATAATTTATTATTCCTAAATAAAAATGATTTTAAACTGGATAATTTATGTGCAATTGGCACATTTGAATACCAAGGAATATATCCTCTTTTTTCAATATCTTTTATTACCATACAATAATAAATTATCCAGTTTAAAATCATTTTTATTTAGGAATAATAAATTATGTAAATATAGTTCTGATAAAATAAGTAACATAAATGTATTTATTATGGATTTGTTAAATGTTGGATATGATCATAAATTAATTTATAATATTGTTACTAAGTTTAATAATAATAGAAATATTTTAGATGCTATAGATATTGATAAAATAAAATATACTTGGATATCAATACCATTTAATTGTAAAGAACAGGAAATTATAAAGTATAATAATAGAGTTGCATTCTATACTACTCCTAATTTAAATAGATTAATAAATAATTCCAAAAATAGGTGTGGTATTTTAAATCAAATTTGCAATATATAAATGCATGTTTTTGTGGAAGGCTTATATTGGGGAATCTAGTACATTGGAGAAAAGATCAGAGGAGTATTTGTTATTATATAAACGAGTGCAAAAATCAAGACAAGAGAATGTTAGAAATGATGATGTATCACCATCAGTATTTTTTGATCATAATGTAACATGTAATTATGGTTTTGATTTTGATTTTAATAAAGTTAAAATTCTGTGTATTGAAAGAAATAATAATAAAGCAAATTAAAGAAGGTATGTTAATAAAAAGTGAAAAGCAGTTGATAAATAGAAGCAGCCAATATAAAAATTAATGAATTGTGGGAAAATGATGTATGCGTATTGCTTTTGTTTAGTAACGGTTTTTTCAATTCAGTTGAGCTAGTTGAGAACGCTACATAGATAGTTGAAAGTACTTCTATTAAATTGGTATATATTTGTTTAAAATATTGTTACTGTATTAATTATTGTATTGTTTTGAATAGTTATATATATTTTATTATAATTGGAATACAGACATTGATTAATAATTTATATATATATATATGTATGGGAGATGGTAATCTGGACCAACTGATGAGTGCTGGTTTAGCACAAAATACATACATTGGTGATTATTTATTTTTTCTGCATGTGTGTGGTCATGGGTATCAGTAGTATGAGATAGTATGGAGAGTGAAGTGGCTTGAAAATCTGAGTTCAAATCCTCTATATTTTAATTATCTAATATAAATTAGTGTATGAATGTTTAGGTATTCTTAATTCGAGGGCAAAACTTTCACCGTCCTACATTTGTAAGTTTTATCCTCTGTGAGAATATTGGAAAAACTTTTACTCAGGAAGTGAGCTTTGTAAAGATTGGTTTAACTTAAACCCATAATGCAGGCAATATAAAACAGTTTCACTTATTTATTATTTGCCAAAATGTTCCCAAAACCTCTAAATAGATTCTTTACTAATTTTCTGTCAAAACTTTTTTATTGCATGTTTTAGAAGATTAATCGTATTGAGTTAATGCTTTACGCTTATGAAGTCTTTTCATTTACAATATCTTATGTAATAACTGAAACACAGGCTTATTATATACCTGTGTCTATATATGTAATATACAGGGTATATGAGCACAGACTTTCACACGACCCACCACTCTATCTCATAACACTGATACACCTGAACACATATATGTTGACGAGAATCTCGGACTCGGGGTGGTCTTTGAGCATTCCATCATCAGATTTTCAATTGGATGGACGGTTGAAGAGTTGGAGTGTGGAGTAGATTGAAGCCTGTCCATTAAAGTATGAAGATTGGCTATCTTAATATATATCTGAGCACTTATAGCATATATGTGTAGAGATGGTAGTCTGGACCAATTGATGATTGCTGTTTTAGCATGAAATACGTATATTGGTGATTATTTATTTTTTCAACATATATGTATTCGGGTGTATCAGTGTTATGAGATAGAGTGGAGAGTGGGGGGCCGTGTGGAAGTCTGTGCTCATATACCCTATATAATATCTTATGTAGTAATAACATAGCTTTAGTCATTGATTAATCTATACAGAATAATTAAATAATCTAAATCATGATCATTTTATCTCTATAGTGGCTTGGCTCAGTATGAACTTATTATTTGCAAATCGTAATTGAATATTTATTTATGCCGCGTAGTATACAAGAGTTAAAGATCAAAGGCTCACACTTGGGTCTCCGATTTCCAGTGCTTGAATATCTTATGACTTCCTAAGCAACAAGCCTTTGAATTAGATAGGTCAAATTGCTTAATGGTCATTCGTTTTTTATTTATGTCTCTCTTGCAGAGTTTTCACTGTTACTGAATCGACTGAATTTCTTATCAGAATTAAAATATTACCCCATAATAGGTTAAAGGTAAAATAGCCTTTAAATAATCGTCTGCATGACCAAGATCCTCCGACACTTCCTTATAAATGAGCAAGTAAGGAGAATGCATTATTTCACAAGCTTGCTAATTCTTGAGGAGTGAGGATATTGGGAAGATTTTATCCTACAGCTAAGAATCAGATACTTATGAAAATTTCCATTTGTATATGACCTGAATTTTGAAGATATTGTATAATCATGGCAGGCAGATGCATCAAAGTCCTATATATATATATTGTAGCATTAAATCTTAAAGGCAGAAACATTTCGATATAAATATATGTAACTGTACAAAATTGTGTACTTCCAAGATAATAAAAATAAATGCCTCTATTACATATATGAAATCATTTTGTCTCAGGCTATTTCTTGTATTTATGAAACTATTGTGATTATGTGTCAGCTCAGGAGTAATATACATATATGTGTGTGTATAAGTATTGATTCTGCAAAAAAAAAGGGTGTATAGCATGATATATTCATCATTGTTATTTTATAGATAGAGCTCACAAAACAAGCTCTTAACAAGCTTTGAGAATATCCTCAATCCCATACTAGTTTCTGCATCTAGCGTAGTCACTGAGGTGCCAGGCTATTCATTAGATTAAAAATACTAGGACAAGCCCAGCACTTTATCTAATGTATAACTATTGAGAAGAAAATCTGAAATTTTCAGACATCAGTCTAAAAATCCAGCTATCTAACTCAAATAGCCATATGGGACTGAACTAAGTTCAGATACACCATATATTAATAGCTTTAGCAATATAAAATTGCGTAAGCCTAATAGCAAAAAAAAAAAAAAAAAATCAAGTCAGATGTCACATGACCTAATTTTAATAAAGCTCGTATTAGAAATGTTATATATAGAGCTCGCAAAACAAGCTCTTAACAAGCTTTGAGAATATCCTTAATCCCAGACTGGTTTCTGCATCTAGCGTCATCAGTGGCGATTTTATATTGCTAAAGCTATTAATATATGGTGTGTCTGAACTTAGTTCAGTCCCATATGGCTATTTGAGTTAGATAGCTGGATTTTTAGACATATGGATATCTGAAAATTTCAGATATTCTTCTCAATAGTTATACATTAGATAAAGTGCTGAGCTTGTCCTAGTATTTTTAATCTAATCACCTCACTGACAATGCTAGATGCAAAAACCTGTCTGGGGTTGAGAATATTCTCAAAGCTTGTTAAGAGCTTGTTTTGCGAGCTCTATATATAACATTTGTAAATATGAGCTTTATTAAAATTAGGTCATAAGACATCTGACTTAATTTTTTTATCATTTTATCATTGTTATTTATACTCCAGCAAACTAAATCAGACAAATTTTTCAAATTCTGTTACATGCTGTATTTCTCAAAATATCATGGCTACTTTCTTTTTTAAGGTCATTAATTGATTTCCCTTTTTTTTTTTTTTGTTTTTAATCTTTAGTCATAATCATTGTTTCACCTTATATGCTCAACCCAATTCCTCTTTCTAATTTTCTTTTAACTAACTAACTTCTGGTCATTGTAATTAGCTTCGACTTTTATTGTCTTCAATTACTGATATATATGCTTTAAGGTTTTCTATAGTTTTGTGAATAATTGCAAAGTACTCTGAGACAGAATTTTATATGCAACATTTTCCAGCCATGAATCAAGTTCTTTTGCATTCACATCAGATATATGCAACATCGACCACAAGCTCAGATACCACACTATTAACATTATCTTTACAGCTTACTATTTTACATTCTTCTCCAAATTCACATCATTATCCAAAAGCAAAATTAGACCACTAGAGATTTGGATATTCACAATTGAGCATATCAAATCAATCCATTTGTCATTATTGAAGTTAAATAATACTGTAAGGATAGTATAGATATTGCCTGGTAAGCC
Organism: Epiperipatus broadwayi; assembly: GCA_028023455.1. Classification (NCBI taxonomy): domain Eukaryota; kingdom Metazoa; phylum Onychophora; class Udeonychophora; order Euonychophora; family Peripatidae; genus Epiperipatus; species Epiperipatus broadwayi. The sequence continues at coordinate 1,919,409 of JAQFVV010012416.1, read as the reverse complement.
TAGAAAAATAAATGGCTAAAAAGTTCATTTCATTGTACTTCTCACAATTCTTTTTACTAAATTGTCCAGCAGTTTTGATTGTCTAGCAGCCTTCTTCAGAGCTGTAAAAAACAATCATATTCAATTTTGTTTATTTACCAAGCATATAATCGATTAAGTTTTTATAGATATATATTTTTTTTTTGTTTATTCACTGGCACGTATTAAGGCAACTAAGTAAATTGCTGACTGGTTAATTGAAGATTTTAGATTTGGCTCCTAGGCCTTTAAGTCAATATTCGAGTGTGTGGAAATAATGAAAAACATTAAAATTGATGATAGTGTTCTGTTCTATCGTATCAGCTGCTTGATGGTGCTATTTCTAGCTAAATTCCTAGAAGTATGCCATTTCTGTGGCCACAGCCAAACCGATAGACTTCTTTCTACGATAAAACACAGAGTCCATTTATTTGGCTGCCGGATACCGCTGTGGCTTCTTTCTATGCTAAAAACACAGAAAAATGCCTTCATTGGCTGCCATAGTTGCTTGTGCTATGCACTTTATCATAATGCTGGGTTGTCTATTTTCACTACAGTATCGTGTTAGGGTGTGTTGACTGCATCGTGTCCAAAGAATTGAACTTTTCAGATCCAACATCTTTTTTTTTCATGTGAACTGACCTACTGGTATCTTGTAACAGTTTTAACAGTGTTGTCACCGTTTCATCAGGACTGTGTAACCCTCAAAAATTGGATTTTAGGGTGTGGCACAGCACTATTTTGAAGATCCCGATGAAAGTAACATATCCATAAGAAATCATCTGAGACAAGTAAAATGGCTGCTTCGAACTCTGAAAATTGGCAATTGCCAGACACCAGAATCGGCTTTCATTTTAATAGTTGGTTATAAGTTATTAAGTTTAGTGGATAAATTGGAATCTAATTTTTTCTTACTGAAAAGTACCATAACTTTTCATATCCACACACACCCAAGAAGCCAGTCTCTGATTAATTACTGTTCAAAAAAGTCTCTGATATTTACTATTATTTGTTATTAAAAAAGTAACATAACTTTTTATATACACACACACAAAAAAAAATGCCACTCTGGTATTAATTACTGACCCAAAAAGTCAAAGTCGGGGTTCTTTTGAAAAAATTTTTTGAATTTTTAAATTTTGTGGAAGTTGTAATATAATTGACTTTGATTTCAAAACACAGTGTCTGATTATTAATGTCCCAAAAAGGCTAAAGTTTTCTCTTATTTTCTATTAAAATAGGAATGTAACTTTTTATATCCACATACACACACCCAAAAAAGCCAGTCTGATTAATTACTGTTCAAAACAGTCTCTAATGTACTATTATTTGCTATTAGAAAGTAATGTAATTTTTTATCAACACACACACACAAAAAGTAAGTCTCTGATTAATTACTGTCCCAAAAAGTCGGCTTTCATTTTTATATTTGGTTTGAATTTTTTTAATTTTGTGTAAATTGTAATATAGTTTATTTTATTTCCTATTCCAAAAATAATGTCAATAGTTCTATAGAATCACTGGCCCAGGAACATTATATCTATATGTTTTTGCTTAGCATCAACACCATCGAGCAGCTGACGTGATAGAACAGAACACTACCAAGTTAATAAAAACCACATCTTAGCATTGTTAGATGTCAGTGAACTTTATGGATTAGTGGCTCATGACCTTTCTATTGCCATCATAAGTACCTTTTGCGGCAAAATAATTATTATCAATACAAAAAAGAATTTGTAATTGAAGTTCTTAATTGGTTAGATAATGAAAGTGTAGCTATTGTCAATGGAAAATTTTATAAAGTGATGAGAAAATGGCCCATGAGACTCATTATGTGATGTTGTTAGTAGCATTGTTCTCAAAATTCAAAAACAACATCTTACCAGTATATTTGGTTTCTGCAAATAATGACATTTATGTGAGATATCTTGATGACGTATACATATGTGCCTCTGAAGTTCAAATTAACATTATACATTTAACATCGCCCCTGGAGTGGACTATTGAAAGTGAAGGTAACCAAGGAATAAATTTTTTAGATATATACATCCAAAGAAACCTGGCTGAGCTTGATTATAAAATGATTGTGGAACCAATTCAAATGAGAGGTGCCATCCACCCCAAGTCCAATCCTCCATTAGAATATAGGCCTGAAAAGTTTCTTACCTAGAAACAAGACCTTATGCAAATATGAGGCTAATAGAAAAATTAACATTGAGTCATATATCAGGGATTAAAAATATATTGAAAGTAGCTATAATAAACTAATAAAAACAATTAAAAAATTTTTATAGTAATAGCAGTAGAGTAGCTGACAATATTAACCCTGTTAAACCATAGGTAAGCCTACCATACATTCCTCAGAGACAACGAGTCTTCGAAAGGCCTGAATGGACACAGAGTGAGATTCATATCCTTCTCCCTCTCTCTCAACAACCTTTTAAACAACATTAAGGACAGAAATTGTTTGAATATTCTCCCAGTTTGTATATAAAATTGCATGCCCTGCCCTGGCATGTAACTCTGAGTATTATGGGGAATCTTGCTCTGATAGATCAACGAGAGTCACTCAGCACACATATTTATATAATAAAGCACAAAGTCAGATCGTGAATGTAAATCTATCTTTTTTTTTGATCATGAACAGGCTATGGGACATATCTTTCCCCTCTTTAATGTTAGAACACTAAACCCAGAGAAGGATGATAGAAAAGTAAAATATAAGAAAGTGTGGGCTATTGTTAGGGATCCTCATTTCATTAATTGAAAAGATTCCTGCATCTCATTGTCAAAAAAATGGAACATTTAATTTACATACTGTGCTTTATCACTGTACATACATATTTTTAACAACGCTATTGGTGTTAGCACTATGACTCTGGGAGCAACCTGCTGAAAGCTGGTTCAGTGCTCTTGAATCTTATTGTATTTTATTTACCATTCCATATTAACATGAACAATACAAGTTTTGTATAATTATATATTTTACGAAAAGTGCATAATTTTCAAGATTTATGTATGCATGTATAAAGAAATAAAAAAAAATACTTCTAGATTGCCAAACTGTCCGACAATTTTATAAAAGCAGTATAAAAAATATACAAAGAAAAGAATTATTTAATATAAGCAATGTGAAAAGACTGAAAGTGTATTTAACATTTGGAAAAAGTCTCCAATTTTGTCTGTTTTTTAACCAGTTCCTATATTTATTTATTTAAATTTTATCTTTATAGCTTTCATATTTATTTTTATTCCAAAAGAAAGTTATTTTTCCATAATATCCACATTAATTTTAAACTTTAGTTTTAAGTATGGTTCCTGGCGCCATATTGAATTTTTAAAAAACTGACTTGAGACACAATTTTTACAATAACTGCAGTTTTAATAATGTTAGAGCAAAAAGCTTTACATTGATAGAAACTAGAAAAACTAAGAAAGGCAATAAGGCTAAGACAAATAGTGATTACCATTAAATAAATAAGAAAAAAAAGAAATTTCAACATCAGAAATAATTATTACTTTATTGTTTGTTCATAGTTTCTAATTTATTATTAATTAAGTTTAAATTACATCTTCATTGATAATTTCTTTGTATTCCTCGTAAAACTATCTTTCAAACCATATATAATATTTCTTACCTGAGATAATCCATAGCTTCAGAATCTCCAAAACTAGTCTGATAAGAATTCTTCAATTTTATCTTGTGCCCCAAAAGTTAAGAAATTTCAAGGCGTCTATAATAAAAAGATTCATCCTAATAAAAGATGCATTTGTCATCATAGAAATTGGCTTCTTGTCTATCTAAAACTAAAAATTGTAGGCTACTATCTGTATCACTGATAAAATGAGTTTCATCTCTTCATTTTATATTTTTTGTGTACACTAGTGAGTGATGCTATCTTGTTATATTTATTGTCACTCAGATATAATTTATTTGCATATAGCTCATTTGCTAGCTATATATAGACTTGAAAATAATATGATGCAAGATGTGACAAATCTACTGACTTTATAACAAGAATACCAAGGCACAGGCAAGAATCAGAATTTGATTCTTTGCCTGCCTACAATTTCATGTGGTATATATGTAACCCTTGTGGCTATGATTACACACACACCATTTGAACTCTCTTTACTGGTTTTAAGTGTTTATATTTTCACATGATACTATGCCCAGTAAATTTTGTGATTGCTTTATCAACTGCAACCTTTCTGTATATTTGATAATCAGTCTTAAAATTTACATTGAACTGTTCTATAATTGTTATATATATAAATCATTATTTGCTATACAAACACAGACATGCAAGAGCTAACACAAATACACTAATACAAATATAGACCCAGTAATAAATTATTTAAATCTTTTGAATATCATTATGTCTATAAAATAAAATTGCCTCAAACTTGGATCAGAGCCTCAAAATTACATTGTACATAAACAACTTTTGTTATATTTGAATACAAATCTATACACTATATAATAAAGAGCATGAATGATTTAATATTATATAATTTATATACTACACAGACATACCAATACAAACGCAAACACATTAATAAATTATACCATATATGAAATAATTTTAAAAAATTTAAAATACTATTCAAATAATTAAAATTGAATACTTACTACCAATATTCTGATTACATTTTTATTGGGATGAAGGCCTTGAAATGCGAATGATTGGTGCATTTTTAATCCATTTTAGTAACAAGTCTGGTCAATGAGAAAATTCTCTTTTTGTCTTCTTTGTGCAATGCAGAATAATAAAAATAGTAATAAAAAAATTCAAATTTTGTCCGTCATTTTAAAGAGGAAGTCAAGGAGCAGCAACTTATGGGTTTTTTGTAAATGTCATGTATATAGTTTTCCTGCAACTTTAAAAAGAAAAAATTTCAACAAATCAGCTAGCTGCCACTAGCGTCTATCACGCTACAAACGCTCAACTCATTAAGTAATCAATTCTTTAATATTTTTCATCATAAAAATTATTGGGATCAATGCTGCTACTGCATTTACCAAGTTAATAGATAGGACATTTTATCTTGATGACATAGGTATCCCGACCACATTGGTTATATATAGGAATATAATTTCCCCCCAAATTTATTCAGTGAAAGTGAGGCATAAACCCTTTATTGACATAATATAGTCACTAGAAAAATTTCATGGAAGGATGCTTCATAAAATTCCAGAAATACAATGGCAAGCTACTATTGTAAAGGCACATTTTTATTGGATTGGATATTTCAGTTAATTTGAACATGGTTTTTATAGAAATCACACATCCCATTTATGGTATGTTCTTAAATATCCTCTTAGGGAGTGGAATAATTGATTGCGTTCTTTTAAAAGATATGATAGAGAATTAATACAATGAAGAATTACCATCAGGCAAAAAAAAAAGTTTGGGGCAAGAAGACATGATCATCCTAAAGGACCACATTGCACACATTATAAAATTCATCTTTAACTTTTTATCTTTCTATCTTTTTTGGGGAGGAGGGGGATAGGTTGGCCACATTCCTTATTATTGTCTAAGACAGTGTGATTGGTGATTAAAAAAGATTTATATCCTATCGTAGTATTGGTCAGATCCATGTGTCTGATATCCTAAATACAAGAGATATTTATACTGTTAGCAGAATATACGAGAATTATTAAAAATTAGATAAATTTATGTGCTGTTGTTTGTCTAATTACTTTCAAGTGTTTATCCTTGACAACAATATTGATTGGGATTGATACGTTTGTCTTAAATGTGATAGATACCTTACAAGTTGCAATATAAATAGCATACTTAACATTTGTCAGAAATTTAACTAACCAGATTAAGATTATTTAAAATACCACTGTCTTGGCAACACATCACTTTGAACTATGGATGAAAATCATTTTCTCTTCCGTTTTATTTTATTAATCAAAGTAATTCAGTAAACATTGACTTTAAAGTGATAAAGAAGTTTATTTTTTAATCAATTCTTGCAACCTTTTTAGTTCTCAATAAAATTGCAACAGTTACATCAAACCATTCAAATCTTATTCAAAATTAAAAACTTGGGCCAGATCTAAATGAATCATAAGTGTAATATGGGCAAAGTCAGTTAATCGTGAATGAGGTTTTTAGTCGTAAGTTTCATAATAATATTTCACTTCGTACACTTATCTTCCAAACATTGCTATGGAAAATTTTAGAAAAATCTTCAGTCAAGAAAGGATGATACAATTTGAATAATTAGCATTCCATATTGTCAACCCTTTTTATGCTTACCATATTAAATATACAGCGTGGAAATACTAAAGATCTAATGTGAGCTCAACCTAATATAGGATCATTTTTGCCAGTTATCAAGGGCATAATCATGTTACAGTCATATCGTCAAACTTTATAAACAGTGCAACAACACTCATCTAACCAATCCAGATTATAATACCTATTTACCCTCTAACTAATTTTATTAATTTGAGAATGGTTAACAGGATTGGAGACCTGAAAGTAAAATAATCTTATTTGTGACAGGAAATATTCCAAAGTTTATTCAGTCCAATTCAAATTACAGATCATGTGACAAGTAGATAGTTGTGCCACCATTGTGTTCAAAGGCCATTCAAATACTAAAAGTAAATATTTATCCTTTTGCTTAGAATTATATTAACACAAATCATTTCCCCTTTGACTGTTTATGTGTGATCCTTCAGGTTAATTTATTTATATTTTGTTGTTTTAAAATGTATTTTTATCATATTCATATTATATATATTAAAATATGAAATGACATGAAAAATATTTTTATAACATTTTTACCTTTATCAGTATTAATTTAAAGGAAGTATAAATGTACATCCATATGATTTTTGTCTTTCTTTGTAAATTTTCAAAAATTAGAAAAATATTTTTAATGTACAATTTTAATTATTTGTAAATAAGTATATAACACAGATTATATCTAACTGAATAGGAAGTAACTTTACCTTCCAATGAGTTATATCATGCTTGGAATCCAATCACCCAATAATCCAGAAGTCAGATCAACCTCTCAGACCATAGATACATTAGAAACATACACTTTGTCAAGCAATTCATGCTGCACATGTGACATCTCAACTTTATATACCCATTATTTCTAGAGAAACCTAACCTTAATTTATATATATAATTTATCCTTTTCACATGTCTTTTATCGTATGTATCAGTAATCTGTGATAGTATTGAAATCAAGATTAGGTTTCTCTAAAAATAATATGTATATGAAGTTGAAATGTCACATGTGCTATATGCATTGCTTGTTGTATTGTATGTTTCTAATGTATCTATGGTCTTAGAGGTAAGTCTGATTTTTGGATTGATGGATAGTTGTTATAGGGTTGCAAGCACCATAAAACTCATTGGAAGCTTCAGTTACTCTTTGGTCAATTTTAAATATTATTTAATTAAAAATATTTATTACATATTAAATATTATTCTAGAAGTTAATAAAAATTTTAAAAAACCATCAAGACTCTCTAAGTTGATTCACAATTGTTACTCTGATACCACCAAAGAAAGTTGTAACTATGAACTTATGCCTTTTTTTTTACCAGTATAAAAAGTTCCATCTATTGACCATGATTACAATTGCATTTATAAGTAATAACTGTGTAAATAATACTAAACGTGTAAAATATAACATAATCAGTTTGAATTATGGAAATGTTGTTCTGCAATGGGATTATGGATATGGTAAAAAAAGAAGCCATCTATGCAGAGTGCACTATGGATGTGTCGAACTTTTAGGACAAATTGAAAGTATAGATCCTAACATTAAAATATTTTGATAGTACCTTTAGGATAGTTGACCATCTATTTTCTCAGATATTTTTGTGCTTTTTTCTTTCTAGAAAAATTGCCTACAATTGTTTTGAAATATTATTAAATTCCAAAAAAAAGTATAAATTATTAAAGAGATTTCAAAAAGGAAGTGAATTGGGCATGTATTTAGTGGCAATAGTATTATCAAAGCATTTGTACACAAGTAAAGGGTAATAACTATGGATGTTTAGCTGTAGAGCAAAACATAGAAAGATTTGGATAAATTGATCTGATTCGGTTAATTACCCCCCCCCCACCTTTTGTGTTGGCACATAGTGAATATTGATAACCTCTGCTGGATATCCCAAGACAATATGACTTTGTAATATACCAATTTTATATACTTTTTATGAATGCTTTATATATATATTGTTTGTATTTTGACTGTGAAGTAGTCTTCCCCAGGACTATTAAGACAATATTTTACTTTAAAGTTATACGGCTTACAATTTTGTAACGTTTGAACCAGAATTTGTTATTCTCCCTCCTTAAACATGCATTTACTGGCAAATGCAAATCACTCCTAAATTCATTTCCACTGATTTAACTTCTTAAATTTGCTCATTAAAATGTTGACAATGAATTGAATCGATTGCCGATAAAAATTAAAGTCTATATGTGAGATTAAAAGAGATGTAACAATTTTTGATGTGATAAAAACATTTTTTGAAATCATACAAAGGAATTAATGTTCATAAACTCAAGTCTTTTATCTTGCTAGCTTTTTGTAAGTAGAAGGCAGAGTTAGTTTGATGAGTTGCAATACAGATTTCTGTGCGGTGTCGCTTTTACCAAGTTAAAATGTAAGGTGTAGAATTACATTATCGTAGGATTGAATATGTGAAACAAATGAATAATAACAGATCCCCTAAAAGGTATGTATGAATATAATTCTCACGGAGAGATATATTCTTAAAAATATTTATTGAGAACTTGAGCATTGATTTACGAAGAGACATGTCCTGTTTGGTGTATAAAAATTGTCCGCAATACATTCTAAAAAGATCCATTTTATATTGCTTTCATTGGGAAAATATTGCTGAAATTAGAATAGAATGGACAGCTATAATTATTCAAAGTGTCGAAGCCTTTGCACAATACAAGTTTTAGATATTAATCAATCTTACTAAGTGCCTTTGACAGAAGTGATGATCAGATCAATATTATCAATATATTTGAGGTTAAAGTTGAACATATAAATGAGTGATTTTTTTATTTAATAAAGCTTTTTTATGAGAAGTTTGTAAATAGTCTTTATTAATTTAAAAAAAACTACTACTTTATAGTTTATTATCAAGTTGATTGTATTTATGATATTTGAATATGAATGATGTTGATATGATAACATGATATTGTTCCATTCAAAGGTACTTGATAATGATAGTTTACAATGGTTGAAACACATGTTTTGCAGAGACTGGATGATTTTCAAAGTTCTCCAACATACACCTGTGCATAGAATAATGTTGAAAATATGGCAGATGGCTCATGGAGATTTTAATATCACTTTAAGATATTTTATATTTATAGTGCCAAATAATACCTCATTTAATAATAATGATCTAAATTTAAAACAAATCATTTTTGCAAATGTTATTGAGGAGGTAAAACTGTTTCATTATATGATTTAAAAACAAAAAACTTAATTGCATCAATATAACTAGAAATGGACTTCTAATATATAGTCATCAATATTTTTGTTATTAGTGGTTTAGATCAGCAATTGCCAACTGGTGCTCCACCAGAAATTTTGGTGGTCTGTAGAAAAATTTGGACATTATTTGCAAGTTTTATATTTTATTAATAATAAAACAAAAATAATATTCTAAGAAATTCTTATATGCCGAATGACAATTTTCACCCTTTATATTGGACTAAATTCACGAAATGTACTAGAGATGGGGAAACAAGAGAGACATAATAATACTGAAGCAGCATTTATAATTTTATATTAAATAGATGCATTTTCTATTAATAAATGGAAGTTCTTTGATCGTCATTTTATAAATCTATTTATCTTTTTTAAAAAATTCATATTAGTGGTTTTCTGGGTTTAAAATTATGAATTTAGTGGTTCGCAAAATCTGAAAGTGTGATGATCACTGGTAGATCATAGTAAAAACTCCCCCTAAAAATGCATTTTTATAAAAAGTTAGTCTAAAAGTTTTGTGTTTCAAAGCTTGTAAAAATTGTACGTTTAATATTTTATATAATTTGCAAAATTAAGAAAATATAATTTAACATTTTGATTTTTAATATTATTGTTGCAATTGTTCTTGTTGTGATATTATTCATTTAGGATTTGAGGTGGAATTCTATTAAGTCAGTACTTTTGATTCTTGAGCTTTTTATTTAGAAATTTTGCCAGATCAGTTAGAACACCTCCGCTCGTTAAGTCCAAATGCGGGATTCAAGTACAAATTTAGGTGAGGTCACACAGAAGCTTAAATATTTTGTTTTCAAGATTATCCAATACTGATCTGTTAATGAATATGTAGCTATTTTTAACTAAATGATAAAAGTGCCGGGTTAAGTTACAATGATGTAAGAAGTGTTAAGGCAGCTCTAATGGAATTTAAAAACACAATTATAATATGCAGAGTTTTATTATAATTTGAGGGAAGGTCTATGGTTTTATTGGCTTGGGTCCATGATTTCTTTTTTTGTCTTAACATTGAAAAGTTTTTGTTTTTTTTTTGCTATGAAAACGTTAAATTGGTTAAAAGCAAAACAATATAAAAACATGGTGCTCATTTCAATTAGGCATATTAATTTTCAGGTATATAATTAAATATTTTCTTTTTAATTTTATTTTTAAATATATTAATGTATTTAGTGTTTTGCATGAAATTAAATTATGCTAGAGTAATAAAGTTAGAAGGTAAGGAAAATTTAAAAGGTTATCTATAATTCTAACCAGATGGTGAATCTGCTGAGCTTTAGGATATAAGATTAATGGTTTTTCAGATATAAATATGTTTACAGAATCATGTCTAATAAATAAATTATGTTAAAAAATGTAAATTTTTATCTATAAAATTATACAACATATAATAAATAAGCAAATTATTCGGATATTAAAATGTTATAAAAGTTGTAAGAAAATTATGATGATTATTTACTTTTTAGTATTCATTTAGTATATAATTAATTACCAAAATTGGACTTTTTTTGCTATTTTTATATCTATATATATATTAATTGCAATGGCAGACTAACATATAATGCCTTTAAATGAATTAGCAGTTTAACTGTAAATAACCAATAAGCATTGCTTGAACAACAGTATTAATACAATAGCAAATTCTTCATGCAATAATATGACCCTGTGCAAGCCATAGCAAACAATGGGTATTAGGTTTGTGCATAAAGTCCCTATCTAGTGCCTACTCCTCCAATATGCCGAGCCTAGTTTCTAGCTTGTGGCTTTCATCAGTGGAGAACCTTAGATGTAAGAGCACTACATCTAGGTCTTTGGATCTAATGCAATCTTCCAGCAGCCACCTTTTAATTATTTAGTCAACTATTAAATTATATCCCAAAATGAAAATACAATGATGTTTTTAATCCCAAATAATTCACTTGTATAATCATACAAATCTGATCCCAGTTTAGTGTCTATAAATTTTGGTACCTTTGGTTTTTAAATAACCATAATCATCATAATACTATAGGCAGGATTGGTTTTATATCACCAAACCATCACATGACCACCATTTCCTATACTTAGACAAGCTGTTAAAACAGTAGCAAACTTTCCATGCAGTAATGTTATCCAGTGCAAGCCGTAGCAATTAATAAATGCTAGAAGGCTTGTGCACAAAATCCCTGTCTAATGCCCATTCCTCTGATATCCCCAGAGTGGTTTCTAGCATCCATTAATTGCTATGGCTTACACTGGGTGGTGTTACTCTATAGAGAGCTTGCTACTGTTTTAACAGCTTGTGTCACCATGGAAAATAGTGATCATGTGATATTTTAATGATTTATTAACCACAGTATTACCTGCTGCTGCTTTATAGAATAAGATATTGGTTCATCAAACAATATTTTGTCTTTTTTTTATATTTTTCATTTTTTCTTTCTCCATTCCCCTTTTTATTTTTAGTTTTTTTAACTTAATACAGACTCTAGTTATTGTGAACATTTTGTGCCATGAATTATCGCTGTACTAAATATAACAGTAAGATTATGTATTTGTACCAATGCATTTCTCTTCATTAATTATACACACAATTTTAACTCCAGTCTTTTCTTTTTGGGTTTTTTTTGTATTCTTCGCCTTTTATTTTCTGGAATTAGATTGATGATACTCAATTATGAAAGATTGCTAATGGTGGTGATGTAAAAGATATGTGTTTTTCCTGTGTTATTATTATTATTACGTTTATAAATCTTCTATTAGTATTGTTAACTTATCTATTTATTAAATAGTCCTGACGTCAAACTCGTTTTGATTAATCCCTCGACTTTTATATATAAGATTGAACTGTGCGTTGTATATATGTTGAAATAGATTTATTTTTTTTAGTAGGAACAATATTATTTCTGTCATTAATATAAAAAACCCCACTGAAATAATCAAGGAAATGGAATAAATAATTTTAGAAATTGAGGGAAGTGGAGAAGGTTCATTTGGTAGCAGTGATTTTGTTGAGTGGACGGCAGCAGCGCAGCGGTGTCAGTTGCGCCACTTCCAGAACAACCTCATCAAGGAAGTTCAGGAAAAAAAAAACACAACTCTCATTTTCAACTTTATTAACATGCATAGTATATACAATATCAAATACTTCCTTTTATATATATATATAAAGATGACACTATTTATTAATAATATAAACAGATGCGAAAAGCATGCGTTTATTAAACTATTTCCATTGAATTATATAGACATTATAAACATGCTGGTCAGTAAGTTTATTAACTCTTAATAAAGCATTGGTAACTTATTGATATATGTGTGAGTTTAGTTTTTAGATAAAAAGGCAAACTTGGGTGATGAGATACAAAATAGAAGTCGGTAAGATGCCGCTATATGTAACAAATTAAAAATAAGGCCGTGTTTGCTTTCTAGGTAGAAAGACCAGCTTGGATACTGAAGAGCCATCACATACTACAATTCCATTATCAGTGCATTTGACAAATTATAAAATAGTATGTTTTTTTTATTGTGATATAATCGCTTATTGTAAATTTACTCAATTTACTATTTGGAAGTGAGACATGAATTTTTTGATGATGTAACATAAAATAATCAAAAAAATTTTTATTTAAGGTTGTGCCATAAGATTCTAATCATATGATGTCCAGATCACAAGATTTCTTCTGGATGTTATGTTATCAAATGTACTATTGTAAAAATAGGTCTTTGTCAGGTTGCACATGTGAAGCATATGAATATTGTAGGAAACTAAAAAAAATATTTCATGGTGAAATTCGTGCTCTGTTTTCATGAGGGAATGGATTCTGTTTACTTGAGAAGAATAATCTCAAAGTCACTTCTAATTAGCTATATAGTATTTATTGCTTTCAATAGGAAAATGTGACTGAAGATAGCATGTAATAGAGAGCTACAATTAGGCATGATGTTGAAGACTTTCAAAAAGTAAGGTTTGCTGCAGAAAATCTAAAAAAAAAAACAGTCAAATAATTAGGATAAAGGACTAGCTTATATAGCAGACGTGGCCAAACTTTTAGACTTTGGGGGTGACTTTTTTGATGAAAGTGTATCTAAGAGTGACTACGTTTTTTCAGGATTTTGAACTGGAAACCAGAAAAATTTTGCGCCATCTATTGGCCATTTTTGGTCACATTTTCAGAAAAATTTTGCACCATCTATTGTCCATTTTTGGTCACATTTTTATTATTTTATGCTTATTTTATCATAAATTCGTAGCTTTATCAATATTTAAATTTTAATTCCAAAAAAATCTGCTATTCACAGTCTTTTTCGCAAAAAAATCGATTTCTGATTGCGGTCTATTGTATATAGTCCCATCTCTTTTCCTTTATAAAGTGCTGTAAAGCACCGATTGTCAACTTTAGCTATAATTCTCCAAGCATTTTGAACTGTCAAAGTCAAAAATCAAACCAAAATGTTTTATGCTTTCAAAATAGATTTTGAACGTAAATAAATATATTTCTCATTTTTTACATTCATAATTAAGTTTTTATATTAATTTACCTAATATAAAGTTTGATTAGAAAATTTTTAAATTTTACAAGAAGAATAATCAAGGAAAAGTGAATAGTGCTGGGCCATATTCAAGACAAGTGAATAATGTTGACTGCTATTTGTATATCAATGACATTCGGTGATAGCTAAAATGCAACTATTTTTCACAAATATTTATGGATTTTATGATTATTTTTTACACTACATTGACTAATAATGTAGCTAGATTTAGATTTTTATTTAAAATATTTAATTTTAGATGAAAAAAAGTCAACAGAAATGAATAATCATCTATCGTAATTTCTATGACACAAGAAATCACCAGTGTTTTCACGTAATGATGTTTTGAAATATAATTCTTTTGTTTTACTGCAGGCTATTTTTCATATGTTTTTCTTCCGTTATTAGTGTTATTTTAAATTTTTTGTTATATTTAACCAATTCGAATGTAAAATGATTCAAATTTTTAGAAGCTAAATTAAAACAATTCTGATTATTGTACATTAATATATTTCAGAAAGGAAACTGGCTAGATCCATATTTAACAAATCAAATCACTCAAAATTTTACTCAATCTGGCCAATCAGAAAATTCGTCAGACATGTGATGTGGTGTGATGTGATGCACTGTGACTTCTCCTTATACTGAGTCAGGAATCTCTCAGAAACTATGCTCAGAGAAACCTGTTAGCCACTTTGGCTTCCCTGTCCATTCCCCACCCCAAGTTTTCCCATATTCTCTATCCTGCTCCATCCCATTTTCACAACATATCTTTGTCAACTCCATGACATTTATATCTAAAACCCCCTTATCTTTCCCCAAACCCAGCATAAAAACCAATAAGACACTCTGTATAATCACTTTGTTCATATTTATTCTTCCACAACTTCATTATTTGTACTCTTTCTGCTTTCAGACATTTACATTCAATTAACAGATGCCTAATATTTTCTATGTCTTCCTTACACAACTTGCAGACTAAATCACCCATATTTTTCTATTTATATGTATATTCCTTGTTGCAAAAGATCCCATTCAAGCCTTAAACAGTAAACTACTTTCCTCACTATTATCATAAATTAACTCACACCCAATATTCTGTTTACTTCTGAAGATATTTAAATTCTTTTTACTCTCCATACTAGCTCTCTATCTCTCCAACTCCCTATTCTTTATTAATGCATCAATTCTTCTATCCCATTCCTTAACATTATAACACTCAACAATTCTCCTAACACAATCATCCCACCTTTTGTATAAGTATACTGACATAAATTCTTTATCTAAATCTTCTCCATATCACATTACCTTTCGCACCCATCTTGTTGCCTGCCCTTTATTCATGACCCAATTAAATACTATTTTGATTATTCTTTTATTATCCATAAACTGTAATCTACTGAACATTTTCATTTTACTTTTTGCATCTATCATATAAAAATTTGACCATCCCATTTCTCCTTGAATTGCCTCCTTTGCCATCCACACTTCTGCATCTAATGCATGTCTTCCTACTTCTCTCTGTACTTTTTTAAAGTAATCTAATACTCCTTTACTAACACATAATGCATCATTACCATGTGTTAACCCTGCTACTGCCACTCACTTCCATACAATTCTAGCTACATCATATTTATTAGACATGTGATGTGTTGCAAGGTTAAATTACCTCAACTCCCTCTAATATTATAATTTGTCCATGCCACTTTATAAAATATATATTAAATTACAATTTTAAGTTACCTATAAATAATTATTTTTAAAAGCTGGTCCTGAATTTTAAAAAAAATTCAAGAAAAAAAAAAGAAAATTATTGTTTTAGAATTATTAAAATAAATTAGATGCAAATTTTACAAAAAAAAAAAAAAAAGAAAGAAATTACACGGTCGACTTTCAGAGACCTTGCTGTTGACTGGTCAACCGCGGTTGACATCTTGGACACTCCTGCTATATAGTATCTATTCCTGAATTAGTTTGTATAGTAATTGCAGTTTTTTGTTTTGTATAAAGCTACAGTAGTCATAGCATATATACAAAAATATTACGAATAATTTATATAATACTGTTTCAGATTAAAACAGGCAAAACTCACTATACATAAGCATAAGAAGTGGTGATCATGTGATGTTTATTGAACTGTTTCCGATTGCTGTTGCCATCATTTTTTCCATTTATATTTAATTCCAAAATTCTTTGTGCAAACTTGATATAATGTCCTTTCATGGCATTCCAAAGTATGGTCAGTAGTAGTGAATAATGTGGTAGTTTCAAGAACTTTGCTCTTTCGTAAAGCTAGTTGGAGTGTGAAGTGGATTGAAGCCTGTCCATTAAAGTATGAAGATTGGCTATCTTAATATATATCTGAGCACTTACTGCATATATGTGTAGAGACGATAATCTGGACCTACTGATGACCGCTGATTTAGCATGAAATACGTATATTGGTGATTATTTACCTTTTCAACGTATATGTGTTCAGGTGTATCAGTGTTATGAGATAGAGTGGAGAATTGTGGGTCGTGTGAAAGTCTTTGCTCATGTACCCTATATATCATTAAAAAACTTTTGTCCATTTATTTAACATTATTCTAGACTCCAGACTGTGCTATGTGCTGCTGACTAAGAGCTTGAAGGTCTGCATAAAGAATTTTTAATAAAACAATGGTTTGAAATTAACACTTGGATTATGTACAGTAATTCAAATTTTTTTTGTGTACTGTCATCTATGATTTGTGCTGGAGATAATAGTAGATTACTTTACTGGATTGTAAATGTGATTGACATATGCACTATCAAGCTGTACATATTTAAGAATTAACTTTTGATCACGAGAGGCTATAGCACCTGTATCAGCATCAGCAATTACTCTATTCCACAACTGTCTATTGTAAATCTGAATAATCAGTAGATACTAGGACACAGTGCCATATCCAAAGATTTTAACAAGTTTTTAATTGCTATCCTTTTATATTGGAGATTCATTAGATTTTTACCTATCTAACCAGTAATCATGTTTACTTCTCTTATACTGTGTAAACTAATAACCTAAGATTCAAACCGTCTATTGTTGAACCCATATTAATTTGTTTATCTATTATATACATGTAATATTAAGCTAGCAATCATATCTTTAGTGATCTGACTCTAATGCTACCATAAACTCTTTGCCCTCTTTAGATTTTTTGAAACAGTCCAAACAAAACATCACATGACTTTTATAGCTTGCTTTCAATGCTGAATCTGAAATTCACTTAATTTTCTCAATTCTAGAGATATCCATTGTAAGCATGATAATCATTGAATATTTGATATTATTGATGTTTGGCTATTGGCTTTCTTCAATGAAAAGCATGATAAATTTTATTCACACATACTCCAATTAACCCATGATCACCATCTCATGCTACTGCTGGAGGGTTGCATTATATCCTAAGATCTAGGTGCAGTGCTCCCATGGCTCCTCACTGACGAAGGCCACATGCCAGAAACTAGTCTGTGGATATTGGATGAATAGGTACTAGATAGGGATTTTATGCATAAGCCTTCTGGCATCCATTGATTACTCTGGTTAGTACAAGGTGGCACTACTATACGGAGAGTTTTTTGCCTGTATACTCCAATTATGTTCGAATACTCTTTTAACTCCTCAAATTTACAATAGATGGCTTTAAAATAGTTGGCGGAGTAGTTGAAAGTAAGCAAAGGAAGTTTTGCTGCATGTATTTAATATAGATTGGATGTTATGTAAAGTTATTTGCCATTTGTCATAATTAATTATTAAACTCGTAAGAGCTACACCAATATATATTCACATTACTTATTATATGTGGTATATTGTTTTAGTGTTGTCAACTTGGGAGTTATGTCGGTGTTTATGTTTGGCATCTTTTGTGATTTTAATATTTATTTATGTGGTTATACTTCATTAATATAATAATTATCTCACATCGATTGATTTAATAATTACCCCACTCAAAAGCAATATGGATAAATGAATATGTGGTAAATTTATTTATTAGACAATGAAGAGGAATCATGCTACCTTGCATGACTGTGATAATGTGCAATGCAGCTTAAACAAAAATCTACCTTTACATTTGAGAACCAGTATTTATTCGAAGATTTTACTACAAACAGGTTTAATGCTTAATTCAGATTGATAATTATCAAATAACTACAATTCTATGGCATTGAAGATTGTTTGAGAGAATAGTTTTAGGCATCATCCAGTAAGATTCTGAAAATGCATAGTAGATAATTGGTCCGAGGTTCTCACTCTGAACAAGAAAATAAACCAGATTTTTGCAGACACAACTAGAAGTTAGGAGATGTATGTGGTATTATGTTATTCTCTGAAACAAGGCAGCAGGGTTGTCATTTGGAGAAGGTAGAAATCTGAGCTATAAACTTGTAGCATATACTCTCAAGCTATAAATGTACTGGTAATGTGTAGTTTGTACAGCTGATGTTTGTAAATATTGAATTCTCCTATGATTGTCCACACAATATTTCTTGTAAAGCAACAGTGTGTTTTTTGTGAAAATAGCAAATTTGCCATATATTCACATTGTAGCCATAATTAGCATTCATTAGTGTCGAAAATTGTGAATTATTGCTCATCTTATTTATGAAGCTTTGCTATTATTCTGACTTCGAAGCTTTATAATATCTTGTCAGTAGAATTCATTACAAAGGTTGCTATATCTTTCTTTGCTCATCTTCAATATAGTAAATACATTGTGATAGGATGTTCTTTGCCAAACCATAAATATTCTCCAACTGTAATCACATTAGAATCTACAGTAGCTGGTGCCATTGTGCACCAAAGTTTTTAATACATCCAAGCATTGTCACATCCTACATCCTATTGCACTTGCAGTGCAAATAATATGAGCCAACTACCTGCAATAGACCAGCATTCATATCATTTGCGAATGCATCCAGTTACCAATAGGAGTGCAGGGAGCTTTTTAGATGATGTGCGTGTATTGTTGGAATAACGGTGAACTTCCTGCTTTGCTACTCTATTTAACACAAAGCATAACTTACTATTAGTATATTTTTGGATAGTGATAGTGTATTTGCTTCAAGAGCAGATCAAAATCTTTAAGTCTTTTAGCCAAACCTGATAATTGTCTAATAATGTTCAGTAATTCTATAATCTGTTAGTTTACTTTTCGTAAGAAATTCTAATTGACGTTTAAGCTCGTGGAGACATTGAGTAAGAAAAGCATATAGTATGCTTAGTATGCATTCAATATATTTGTCCTGACATAATCATGCAATGAATCAATAAATTGTGAGTGAAGTATCATGTAAATGTGTAAATTATTAATTAGATGGCAAAATGAGGATGGAAAGTTGCTCAAACTCTCACCATTCTCAATTAAAAAATCTCATGAGTAATACATTCTCTTTTATCATTCTTTGATGATAAGATATTTGAGATACCTTTACTTTGAAATGGGATATTAAACTCTTTTACCTTTTTACCTTACCTGCAAATGTAACTTGCTTGAATAATATGCATCCATATATCTTTATCACTTTACAGATGATTGCCTACTAATTGTTACAATATTCCGTTATATTTATTAAAATAAATAACAATTGTAAATGACTTATCCGTGCAAAGTTTGTTTGATTACTGTTTTTACATATATATATATGAAAAAAATCCAAATGCGTACAATTCACATATAAAAAATGACAAATCACCCTTCCAAAAACATGGTTATTTCAGTGACGCCCTCTATGAATAAATATAAAGTCTGCATTTCAAGCAGGATGATCATGCTGCATGAAATTCTGACTGTATTTACTCACAGAGGGCGTTGCTGAAATAACGTTCGGGAGGAAGATGTATCATATATATGAGAAGTACTTCACCAGATTTCGAAACAACATTACTGTGGCTATTTCCTCAATCACCTATTCGATTGCCTGTTTTTTTAGCTATCGTTGTTAATGGTGATGAGTTCAAGCATGGAGTTTGATGCTGTGAGACATCCATCAAAGCATAATGCAGATATCCCAAGTCGTCTCAGTAAAATTGGAAATCTCACTCCAAGCGAAAAATTAAAATACATTTTTTATTCCAAAGTATCATCTTTTCTTTGTATGATTATTTTTATGTTGAAATTGTTTTGTCAAGATGCAAATGGCCATGTATAGGTATATTAATAGCTTTATCTATTACTAGGACTAATTATTTTTTTTATTCGTGTCGTCACTGCCATCTAAAAGAATTTTCGATGTTTGATTTTTTAAATCAAAAATGTGAAATCCCAGTTTATTAAATAAACTGTTGTCATTTAAATTGCTGTTTTCCTGCCAGAACTCAATTTCACTTCTAAAGTCATTGGAGAAAATTAGGTCATTCTGAATAATAATAATGTAGTTTGAATAAACTTCCCTTTTGCGCAGATTAATAAGCTAATTAATAGCTCCTCTTTACAATACATAGTTTTTCATCGTATATATCTAATGTATGCGACTACAGGTAATTTTTTTCTTCCATAACACAATCTTTTGTGCATTTTAAATTATTATTGATAGACATTTTGTTTTCTAATATATTTGTGCAGTTAATACATGAGTAAGAATGAGTTAGTTATAAAGCCGAAGATTCTTGTATATATCTTCCCTGTACATGAAAGTTGATTAAAAAGACTGTTTTGCTCTACTCACCACTTTGATGTTTTTGTTAATTCTTAACTTCCTGAACTATTCACTGAAAATAAAATTCGCTTATGCAAATACACACACACACTTTTTATATATATATAGATTGTAAGTCTATTGGTGATGGTATTTTTTGATTAACTTTTCCAATTTTGTTTAAACACGTGATAAATGGATACATACTTACTGTCTGATATTTAATTATATGGTATCCTTTTTTTTAAAAAAAAAAAAACCAACGCCATTTGAAAACTATTTTTCCACTAATAATATACCCATTCAACTCGTGATTTTTTTTTTTGCTTAGAGCATTTCTTTATGTGCAGTTTTCAAAATTGATTCACTAATGGTGCACCTACAATTTGTGAATTCCAAAACATTTTATGCGTCAAGCGTTGGTGGTCGAGAGGTTAGCGCAGCTGCTTTCCAAGCAATTGTCCCGGGTTCGCGCCCGGCCGACGGCTTGACATATGAGAAAAAAAAAAAAACATTTTATGCTGGACCCAAACACAATTTTGTTTTCACTGAATGTTTTTTTATATCTGGAAACAGTTTCGTTAGGTTGTTTGGGCGGTGTTGTGACAACCTTTAACTTCTTTTTTTTTTTCCAAATGGCTTTTTTTTTTTTCTGGAATTCAACTGAGAATTGATTTTGGAATCTTTATTTTCAAATTCTTCACTCCATCATTGTAAGTAAACCACTCAAGATAACTTCACGTCGATGTGTTAATGAGGCGAAGCAGACTGTCTTCTCCTTAAATGAAATCAGAAATTTCTGAGTATAAATTATATGTCCAGAAACCTTGTTAGCCAATCTAAAAGTTTCCTATCTCTAAGTCATTATGCATCACCCAATAAATTCGTCTATTTCTTATTATTTATTACTTATCATTTTTCCAATTAATTTTGTTATATCGCTGTACCATAATCTTTTAGACTTCTTTAAAAAAATCACATTATAATACAGAATATTTTTAAAAAATAGGATTGTTTTTTTTTTTTAACTATATAAATGTAAAAACAATACTTGTATTTTTATACTGGCCTATTTTCATCATCTAATATGTGTAGTAAATGTCTTTAGAGAAATTTAACTTTATTTAAATATTCCAAATACATTCAACTGTAGTAATAACACATCAGACAGGTTAGTGTATGCACAACGTTTCAAGAGGTATTAGTCTCCCTCTTCTTCAGGTGTTGCTGGCCTGACCAGTGACAGTACAAACATGGGATTCGAACCTGGGTCCTTAGATTCTTGAGTATTGAATTTTAAGGTAACACTCTAACCAACTGAGCCATCCCGCAAAAGGCAACAGTCTGTAGTAATTACACATAATTATCTATTAAGTTCCTCCTGATTTCTCCACTTTTTCCTAAGAGCAAAGTTGATTAGTGGTTTCCGTACATTATGTATTACATCTCCCTCTCTTTAATGATATTTCGGGGGAGAGCAAAGTTATTGGAATTTAAACCTCAAAACCCACACAATCTCCATTTCTTTATACTTACACAAGCTGTATGCTATTATACAGAGAATTTTTCCTCTGTATTATTGGAATTTGTTCAATAAAGGACCTAAGCAGAATTTAGATGTAGACTATATTCAGTGAAGACATTTTTGGATGTAATTGTGTTCATCTGAATATTAAGTCTTCTGATTCCATATATACATCAGCTATTACACTAAGTAAGATATCAAATTGCATGGTTAGTGATCAAAGAAAACAAACAAAAGTGGCATTATCAATATTCAGATTCATAGGGTTGGTAAGGTACAAAGCATTATTTCAAATTAAAAAGGCTTATTCTTTTCAACAGTTCTACAAATACTGAAAAAAAAAAAGATTTTATAGAGATCTTAAATACTGACATGACAAGAAAAAAATTAAAGTGTGGCCACAGGGAATTTTTAATAGTAAGGATCCTTTATGACCTAATTCAAAGATAAACTTAATACCACACAATAGTTATTAATAAAACTATTCTCTAATGCAATAAAACATTCATGAGACATGCAAGAAAAATCACGAGCAAGGAACAAACTATATTAAGGCTTTGTTTAATGTAACATTTAATGAAAATATGTACTTTCTGACATGTAACTTAATATTGTACAAAATATGAAAATAAAGATTGTATTACGATGTGTTAGTAGAAGTTACCAGCTACAAATACCTTGGTCAGATTATTAATACAGATGGAAACATAATGGATGACATTATAGAATTAAACTTGGAGTGTTTTTGGTAGAAATAACTTGATATTAAAAGGAAATATGCCTATGTGTTTGAAAAGGAAGGTTTTTAATAAATGTGTTTTACCAGTTCTTACTTATGGATCTGAGGCTTGGACACATAATAGAAGAGCAATACAGACTTCAGACCATTCAATGAAGCATGGAGAGATGCATGTTGGGAGCAACAAGAAGAGTGTGAAAATGCAATATATAGATAAGAGAACAAACAGATATTACTGACCTCATTGAAAAAATTAAAACACAAGTGGAGTTGGGCTAGACATATTTCTGGAAGAGATGATAATAGATGGACAATTGAAATCTTAAACTGGATTCCAAGAGATTGTAAAAAACCCAGAAAGAGACCACATTTGAGATAGATGGATGAAATAAGAAAGTGTGCAGGAGTGATGTGGAGAAGAGAACTGATCAAAGATACATTCATAATTGTGATAACAGAATTCATATATGTTTCCAGGCTGCCTAAAGTCACATTAACTTTTAGGATGATTAGAATCGAATCATCTCATTGCTGTTTATCCTATGTTCTTACACTGCCCACATTTTCAAGTGATATACACTTTTGTAATGAAACTGGTCATATCATAGAATGAATTCTATGATATGACCAGTTTCAACTTAATTATTTGTATTTCAAGGGAAAGTTTACGTCTAACGTAATCACATATCTATTTATCGGTTTTCATACTCTCCGTAGAATTTTTCAAAAGTCTTCATCAGCAGCATAGTTTTGAAGTATCAGAACTATTTGTATCATTCTTGTTGATTGACTAAATTTCACATCTTAGTCCCACCAGCTATTATAGCTAGATGATAGCTCGAACAGTTTTGATTTTTGTTTTTTAAAATTATACATAACTGTAATTAAACCTTATCCTGTGCAAATTAGCACAGTGATGGGTTCAAAAGTTAAAGATTTCTGAGTTGAAGCTCAGTCTTTCACTTTAGTGCTTGAATATCACATCATCTCCTGAGCACTGATTACTTCCCAGGCAGCAGCAAGACATATTGGAATTATTAAAAGAATGTATAATGATCACTTCCTTGATAAAAGTAAAGAAAATTACTAGAAAATTAAAAATAGAGGTACATAGTGATTTTATTATTATTATTTTTTGCAACTTAAGAACTTTTTATAGTTAAACCATTAAGAATCACATGATCACCATCTCTTATACTAACACATAATTGTTTATAAACAAGGCAAAACTCTCCATACAGTAGTGCCACCCTGTGCTAACCAGAGTAATCAATGGATTCCAGAAGGCTTGTGCATAAAATCCCTATCTAATGCCTACTCATCCAATATCCCCAGACTAGTTTCTGGCTTGTGGCACAGGGTGGCACTACCGTATGGAGAGTTTTGCCTTGTTTATAAACTTTTTATAGTTCTCTATTGAGAAATATCAAGTCTCCAAATAAATTGTGATTTCAAGTTGTTTTACATTTACACCTAAAATATTATTATACAGTACATTATAATGCAAATTAGTACATTACATAATCTCCTCTAATTTCTTGTAAAGGCTTGAATTTTTTATCTGAATCAACATATATTATATAAATAAGAATGTTTCAATTATTATTATGTAGTTTTTGTTAAGAATAATACCACAAGTCTGGAAAACAACAATAATAGATATAAATCAGATATATAATAAATATATAAAAACGATGTAAAAGGTAAATAAAAATAAAACAAAAGAAATGACACGAATAAAATTAACAAAAAAACAGTAAAATGTATCTAAAGAAATAGCTTTTAAAAAAATTAATTTTTTTGGACATCCTAATTGGATAAAAAAAAAAATAATAATGGGGAAACAAAAATATAAACATCAATATATAGAAAGGAATACAATAATAAAAGTAATATCACAAATTATTCAAGTACAATATAAAATAAATAGCACAAAAATATATAGAGCAATTAATTATTGTTTGAATAAAAATATTTATAAAAAAGTGAGGGAAAAATATGAAAATTTAAAACTAACAATTACTTAATTAAAGTGATATTTAAAAAATAGAAGAAAAAAGTAAAATAAGCCACAAAATTAAAAATAAAAATTTTAAATACATAAGTATAATATGATATAAGAACAATAAATAAAAGATACTGTTCTATTAGCCGGTGTCAGCCACTTGATGGTGTTATTTATATGCAAAAACACATAAATATGCTGTTTATGTGGCTGCCGCCTTATTTCTATGCAAAAGCACAGAAAGAGGTCATTTTGATGCAATTCTGGTGGCTGGCCTGCTGCTTCTTGTTATGCACTTTATCCCAATTCTCACAGTTCATGGTTCACTACAGTATTGTGTGAGGGTGTCTGGACTTCAGCCTCCCACAACTCTTCAAATATGCCTGTCAAAGTAATTAGCTTACAAATTATCTGACCTACTATTATCTCCTAACAATTGTAAACCCTTCACCATGCTTCCCTATTCAACATGGAACCTTCAAAAAATTCGGAAAGGGTACGTCCAAGCAAGATTTTGACCATCTCATGTGAAAAATCATGTTTGCGCAAGAACACGTCCACAACAAATAAAATGGCTGACTTGAAAATGGACAGTTTGCAATTGTGGCAACTGCTGGCCCCAAAAGCGGTTCAGTGGGATTTTGGAGGTGGATGAAACTTTTTAGCTGGAGGAAAAACCACCAAGGCAGAATGCTTCCTCAGCAGTGGATCTTCAGAGGACTGTGCCAGTAGACCGGTGAATGCTTCTCTGTAACCGATCCATCACTTTCTGCAGCCAACCTTATGCAGACCATGCATGAGAATGTGAAGCCTTGCTTGAGCATCTACTTGGACTTCTAGAAAGGGATACCAAACTTCTGAGCTGGAGGCTGCAGCTTTCCAGCACCTGACCATCATACGTATTCTGGGCTATATTAGCAGAGCTGAGTGTGAAGAGAAAGTAGGATAGTTTTTTGTTTGTTTGCATTGCCTGTGTTAAATTGGACTGTTATTGTTGTTTATAAGTTTAATTGACTTTTGGTGTTGTGTCTTTTAAAGTTTATTGATCCAGCCCATATCGTTATTGAAATTGTTTCCAATCAATAAACATATCAAGGTTAGTTATTTCCTTAGTATTTATTTCTTAATATATATATTTTTTCAATCCATTAATTTATTTATTTATTTAATATTTTAGTATTTCTTTCATAATATGACTTGTTTTAATTTTGGTAAAAGGAAAATCAGCAAAGTTAATTTTTCTGCTGTCGGCCCGGTAAAGTTATATTTCTGTGTTTTTGCATAGCATCAATGCCATCAAGCAGCTGACACCGGCTAATAGAACAGTACCAAATAAAATTATTAATAAAAACAAATTAGCAGACAAATAATTAATAATAATAAAAAAAGAAAAAAATGTGTTAAATATATTGAACCTGAAATATTTAAATAAAAGTTGAAACAACAAGGAAGATTTAAATGATATTTATTTAAAAAATTTAAACCAGGAAATACATGTATAAGAAAAACAAAGAATTTGATTACCAATTTTTGGTGACTTCCATGCTTGTGCAGTTTTATTCCACTTAAAATTTATATGTGCCAGTAACAAACTAAATTATTATCACTCAGATATGTATGCATAAAGGATAGCGCAAAAGAACAATGACAACATTTCAATATTCCTCAAACACGAGAAGCAGGCCAGTCATAGGTTCAAACCCTCCAACCCCAAAATTGTGTGCACTGAAACTAACGACTGCAAAAGGAAGGTAAAAGAGGCGTATTTTATCAACGACAATAATGCAATTAATAGACATGACATATGCTTCACTATCTCAAGAAAAAAACAAGCTGATTAATTTACATATACATTTGTATATATTACCGTTTAATAATATCACTACAAGTATTACTATTTTGGCTATGATTATGATAGATAACACCTCAAAAGTGCTTATCCTGGATTAACTCATTTTGATTGTTTGCTATTAACAGCTTCTTCAACCAGCGTTTTAAAGCGCTTGTATATACTATATACATTTGAAATTTTATTAATTATTAATAATATTTTATGAGAACTTAAGAAACTGTATTTATTATAGTTACTTTCACACCATTTTGCCTCATTAAATGTACGCACATAAAGGATATTACAGCAAAATATGCCAGTTTTATCTACTATCCTATTATTACATCAATTATTAATAAATTTTCTTTGGCTTATTAGTATATGTAAGCTATTAATTGTCTATGAAATTATTAAAATTAACTGCCAAGCGCTTTCGGGATAGTTTATAGTCCCATATTCATGGCAACTTTTTTTCTATATAATATAATTTTTTTTTTTGCAACTCATAATCATTTATTTTGTTCAGATATCTTTTTTATTACTTCATTTATTTTTTCTAAATATATTATTTATCTCACGCCCTCACAATTATTCACTCGAACTCTGTTCTTCATATATTTATCCCATTTTTCCTATAAGTACATAGAAATATATTTTCACTTTATTAATTAACTTTGCATATTTTTCTCACCTCTTGTGTTTATTGTTCTTTCGAAAAGCATTTAAACATGATTTTTACTCATTTATTTTCATTCGTATAATGGAGTCTTTTAAATTGAACATTTTTAATTTGCTTTAAATTTCTCATTGAAAAAGAGGCTCATCGGATTTTTCTTTGAATAGTCTCATGTTCTGCCCACATTTCAACATACAATGCATATCTTTTTTTTTTAAAAAAAAAATCCTTCCAAAACAAAATGTCTTGTCTTGCATTGGTGGTCGAGAGGTCAGCACGACTGCCTTGCACTTGCAGGCAGTTGCCCGGGTTGCGGGTTTGCGTCCCGGCCGATGCTATGACACTTAAAAAAAAAATGTCTTTTTTTTCTTTCAAATGTCTAAGTAGATAATATCCAAAAACCTGAGTTCATTGTTGATTTAGAATACTGAAATTTTTTTTAAAATGCAGTCACTTCATATGGTGAAATGAACAAAACTTAAAAATTTTTAAAAAATTAAGTGTGATGCCTTAATGTCATTACTTAATTGGACACTTAATAGAAGTGCAATACAGAGATTTCAGACCACTCAAAGAAGTATGGAGAGATGCATATTAGGAGTAACAAGAAGAGATCAAAAACGAAATACATGGGTGAGAAAACAAATAGTTGAAGTACAATCGGGATGGACATATTGCTAGAAGAGATGATAGTAGATGGACAGTTAAAGTTTTAAACTGGATTCCAAGAGATTGTAAAAGACCCAGAAAGAGACCATATGTGAGATGGATGGATGGAATAAGAAAATGTGCTGGGGTGAAATAGAGACGAGAGGATGGATATCAGAGATGGATTGAAACTTGGAGAAACTTTCATTCTGCAGTGGATCAGTAATGTTTGAAAATGATGATGATGACTAGCAAATATTTTTCCAAAAAATTAATTTAATAAAATAATAAATTTAAAATCGTTATTTATAATTTACTTGATCACAAAGAAATTTTGCTTCTGAAAATAGCAGAAATCAGTACTGGACCATTAATAAAACTTGTGTTATATTAGTATATTGTAAAATGATGGTAAAAAGAAAGATATTTTAAAAGTTTACTTTATAATATATTAGCGTTGTATAAAGTCATGTGATGCTGTTGTTGATATTAATCATTCTAGCCAAAGGAAAGCCGAATCCTATAGTTATTCTGGAACTGAGGTCTTTACAAATATATAGAAACCGTTCGGCGACACTTTGCAAGTAATTCAATGTGGGTTTAAAACCTTAGATTTTTTTTTTTTAATTTTAGGTTGTTAGCTTGGGAAGTGTAAAGGAGTAAAAAATATCTGAGTGCATTAGTTCCAGGTTTGAATCCTAGTCACCAGTTATGATGGCAAAAGCCAGAAAGTAATCTGAAGATGGAGATTTTATGGCACTAGGTCATCTAATAATAATTGATTACTTAAACTTTGGTAGATAGATCTAGAGTATGTGAAAGCAATTGTCCTTGGGTGTTATTACTTGTTAATACAATCCACATCTATAAGCTAGTTTATCTAGTATAGTCTAAGACAGGGGTCCCCAACCCTATGCCCATGGGAAACAATGGTGCCTGCAGACAATTTTACGTGTGCCTGCCGCTATCCGTAAATGATAAAAAATTATTTATCTGATACAAATAAATTTAATTTTTAAAATTTCTTACAAAGTATTGTATTATATTGTAATCAAATTGTAGGGCATAGTATACGTTTACCGCATAAAAATATAAATGTTAATTATATGTTAAAATTTTATTTTTGAAATAAATATTTTTTGTACATTATGTGTATTATTAACAATATCCAACTATAAATTAACATTGAAAAAATAAGTGGTGCCCGCCCCCTAACATTTAAAAAATAAATGGTACCCGCCACCTGGCCGGTATTATAGAATGTGTTCTTAAGTGCAAAGAGGTTGGGGACCCCTGGTCTAAGACATTTTCCTTAAGATGTTCAATACCTCTTTTATCCTTTTGGCATTATTTATTTTGAATGAATCTCTAAATAAATTGATTCTTCTTTGTATTTTTCATAAGACTATCTGACAGTTTCAACTGTCTGTTTGCTTCAGGGCTGAATGAAACTTAGTTTGAATCAATGTAGACAGTAACTATCAGTTTGTTTGAATTACGTTTAAGAAACATTTGAGCTCTGCTCATTTCCAGACTTCTGTGCAGTTGTAAGAGCTACGCTTCTCAGAGGATTACATGTTATCGAAGCTGATCGTATGAATAATTACTTTAGAAATGTAAGTCAAGCCCATATTATAGAACAAGTGCTTTATAACTGACTGTTGAAATTATTCATTCAAATGCATGGAGACAAAATCAATAATTATATTTATAAGATGAGGATATTTTATTTTGCGTATTTATTTTTTTTAATATCAATCTTTTGAAATGTTATATGGATCTGTAGTTATTACTGTGGTTTATGTAACGGAATCAATATAATATTTTGCTTTGATATGATAATATAAGTATGGTTTTAATTATATTATACAACATTGCGCAATTGGATTTTTTTTTTAAAGATATTCTGTAGAATTAGAATCAGAACTAGTCTAAAGCTTAAATATTTAGTATTTAATGTTTAAATATTTAAATTATGAGTAAATTATTGAATGAAATAAGTAGAACATGAAAATATGTATTGTTAATAGAATACTATTAATAAAATATAATGTGTTCTTCATCAGCAATTTGACATTGCCACTATATTCTTTAATATAATTTTGTTCTAGAATGCTGGTGTCCTTTCATTATTTGTTTTTTTAAATGTCTGAAATTTTACTCATAATAATGAGCTGATTTATCAACTGAAATGTTAGGCTATTTTGTTGCAACTAAATTAGTGGTATATAAAGTTATTTTATTTAATTCATTGTATAGAATACTGTCATTAGAAAAATTTCAATTGAAATAACTCCATAAAATTCTAAAAGTATAATGGTAAGATTATAAGACAATCAATATGTTATTCATCTTTCCGGATGTTATATTTTAGAGTATACTGTGTGAATAAACAATAACAGACTTCTAAAAAAATGCTTTCTGTTGAACTTGAGCGTGTTTCTTATGGGACAACCCCTGTTTACATTATAAAGATTGTCTCAAAGACACTCTAAAGAAATGCAATGTTGATTGTTTTCAACCACTGAGCATCACATGATTACCATTCATGTTTACACAATCTGTTTACACAGAGGCTAAACTCTCCATACAGCAGCGCCACTCAGTGCAAATCAGAGTAATCAATGAATGCAAGAAGGTTTGTGCATAAAATCCCATTCTAGTGCCTACTCGTCCAATATCCCTAGACTAGTTTCTAGTTTGTGGCTTTCATCAATGAAGAGCCTTGGATCTGAGAACACTGCACCTAAATCTTAGGATCTAATGCAACCCTCCACGAGCCACCTTTTACCTTACTAGCTAACTATAAAATTTTGAGTCCAAAATGGAAACACAATAATGTTTTCAATTCATTAGGAAGATATGGTTCAAGGTACAATACATAAAGAGCTACAATTAGACAAGTGTTGAAGACTTCCAAAGAGGAAAGTCTACTGCTGAAGTTAAAAGACAGCACCGCGAAATAAATAGAACAATGTTCTATATGTGGACATATTTATAGGTCACAGATTAGTTTTTATGTCTCGGAAATAATCTGTAAATATATTATTATTAATGATTTTGATTTTATATCTTTTTTTTTTCTTGGAGTTGGAATCGTTATTTTCGTTTGCGAGTCGTTCCTACTGGTAATGATGATTACTAAAATAATTCATCAACTCACACGATCCTGAGTAAGCATTTTAATGAACTTAACGACAAGGCTTTCGGCATCCGTAAATATTAATAATGAATTTCTTGGAATAACTTGTCATCAAAGCTTAATTAAAAAAGTATTTATTTATTTAAATGTTGACATATAAAATTAATGTCTTTCCAACTCAAACTCCACTTGTCTTTGTTCTATTTTAAATAGCAATCTTTTATAGTTTTTTTTTTTAAAAAAAGAAAAGAAAAGCAGTTTAAACAATAACTGTAGTCAGTTTTACAATCTAAAGCAGAAAAAAAAAGATCACGTCATAAAAAGGATAATAAATTTTATTGTAAATGTCAAAATTTTAAATAAATGGATTTTTTCTAATGACTTGTTTTGCCATACCATATGATTCACCTTTGACTTCTGTACACATAAAATAATAGTAGCTAACACAAGCTTTCAAATAAAGCAGTTGGAGGTTTCATCCTATAAAATCAGCTATTGAAAAATTTCCAGTTTTTACAAACATTTGTTTTAATTAATATTTATTATTACGAAACAGTGTTTCAAAAAATTTACTGGCTTTTTCTTTCTTGATATTATCTGCAATAAGAATTATCTGCTTGCCTGTTTTTATATATGTTATAAAATTTATTTATTTACAAAAATTGCGTTAGAAAATTTTGAAAGATATGATTTTTAAGAAACAAATTTTAGAACGCTAATAAATAAATAACTAATAAATGTGCGCGTGCGCACATTCTAATAAATGTGCGTAGCTGCCCATGCGCACATTTATTAGTCGCGTATCGTAATTGCCTCACAATGTTAGAAAGTCGGTATGAAATCTCAAAATATAGTTAACACTAAGAATACATATCTAAACAGTGTAAATATTTAAGTAAGCATCCGTTTTTGCTTGTCAGTTGAAAATTACTGCAGTTTTATTATTTTCTTTGCAAGTATTAAACAGGTATTATTTCAATACATTGCCAGTTCAAATTTGAATCCAAAAACCTGGGTTCAAAATAGAGTTCAGATTGTGAAATTTTCAGATATGCACAAAGTCACTCATAAATCTGTAATTATATTTGTATTTATTAATGAATATTTCTTAAAAAATAATTTAAGAAAATAAATTTAAATACATTACTTGCATTTATTTGATTTCAAAGAAATTTTAGTGTTGGTAAGATAACAGAAATTCAAATACTACACAGTAATATGTTTTGATTTCAGCTAACAGAATTGTGAATAAATATTTTTATGGATGAATTAAAATTCATCATAAAACATGTGTTAAAGATGTGTTACATTAAATGTCTGATTTCATATTGTGTGGTTACTATTAACCTAAAAAAATAATTACTCTATAGAAAATTACAATTTTCACACTGAAGTATATTCTCTTATTCTTCTTTCACTTTCTTTGTATATCTTCATATAATCATATATATATATATATATTGCTTATAACACTTCTTTCATATACACTTTAATGCAAACAAATTTTCTTAAAAACTTTTTTATATTATATATATATGAAAAGATGGTTATGTATTTATATTATTCAAATATTGTAGCTCTGATGAAGACTGCTGGACAGTCGAAACTGTAAGGAAAATAAAGAAGTTTTTAAGAAAATTTGTTTGCATTGAAGTGTATATGAAAGAAGTGCTATAAGCAATATATATATAATTTTCACACTGCTTATAGCTAAAAAATCTGTTGTGATTATTAAGCTGATCATGTTTTTGTTTTCTTTTAATCATGGCTGATATAATAATTTAGCAATTTTTTTATTTAAAACCATTACTTCATACAATTTATGTTTCAAAGGAAACTTTATTAGACAATAATTGGTTACATTATCTCAGGTTGTACATTGTATTAACTATATATACAAAGATACACTATCAAATACATGAACAAAAATAATTTGTTTTATAATTAGAGTCTTTGGTAACTGTTATAGTTTTAAACTTTAAGTTCTTATTGTTAGTTTGTTCCAGTTTTTGATTTTTCCAGATGTTATGTTTTCTTGTATCAATTATAATACTGCTCTTATTTTAAAGAGTGACCAAGTGGCGGCAAAAATGTCCAGTGGTGCAAGAAGATTGTCTCTTTTTTTAAGTTTTTCTAGCTTGTTATGATATGTGTTAGGGTGTCTCCTTGGATTGTTTCTTATGGTGAAAATGCATCTGGTGCACCATAAGGCCTATGCTGAAAGTGGCTACACGTATTTTTGATATTTTGTTTTGCTTGAATGTTTCCAGATTTTTTCAATTGTGATTTCACTTCTTCTATAATTGTTCAACATCAGTTGTCTAACATTCTCTAAGCCTCTACAGTTATACAGTAGATGCTCGTGTGTTTCTTCTTCCCTGTGACACATAGCACACAGTGGATTGACATTTAGGTAGAATCCTCTGTAGCGAATAAAATGTGCTGTTGGTAATACATTTAGATTCAATTTGATGGTAAAGTCAAAAAATTTTTGTTCTAGGTACCATCTTTTGTATTTTTTGAGTAATTGACTATTATCTATACAATTTATTTTATCTGTATAATTTGTTATTGAAGATAAACTTTTAATGTAGAGTCATTTAGATATTAGTGGAAATTGCAATTTTTACACACTTTAAGATTACATTTAATTTCTTTATTAAAGTGTATTATTGATATTAAAGTCTGCCCATCTGTGAAAATGAATACAATTATGTGAAATAACACATTGGACTATTTCCGTCATTTCATTAAACGTTGAATGTCTACCAAATTTTAAACTTTTTTAAACTTTTCCAAATATAAACAATTTTTAGTAATAGCACATAAAGACAACACAGTTTAGTAGATTAAATATTGTTTCAAGTGATATTACGCTCAGCTCTTTCAGGTGTTGCTGCTAGCATAGGTTAGTAGATTGATCAGGCTAGCAACATCTGAAGAAGAATGGAGAGTGATACCACTCAAAACATTATGTAATCTACTAATCTGTGTTGTGCTTGTGTGTTATTTATTAACAGTTATATTTAGAAAAGTTTAAAATTTTCTACATATTCAGCATTAAATGATAGATGATGGAAATAGTCCAATATATTATCACATAATGATATTCACTTTTGCTCATACTATTTTTCCATCATTAGTATATACATTTATGGAATCTGCCCATATGTGTTTTTTTTTCCTTGTAAGCTTTGCAATCTGATGTGAGAAGCCGCTACCATCTTTTAAAATTAATCTATTTGATTTATTAGTGAAAACAAAATTTTAATATAAAATCATAATAATGCATATGATTAGGAAGAATTTGATTTAATTTCTTCATAAAAATATATTGTGAATAGAAAACTGATGTCAGCTAAAGTATTACCATATAATATCAATTCATCCATGGACTTTACTACTGTTACACAATGCTTGCCATTTGATATTTCATATTTGACAGTTAGCATGTTAATATAAATATTTATTTATTAGAAACAACAAACAACTAATATAACAAAAAAAAAAAAATCTAGAGAAAGGAGTTCAAAATATTACAATTAAAAACTTAAAATAAAATACATTATATGAAAAAAAAAAGAAGTATTCTATATTAATGGAAATATTAATGCTATAAATAGAAAAGACACTTGCTTTGATATATCAAAGAAATGGTCCACGTAACACGTGCTAATTTTATATATCTTTGTATATATTTTATTATGTATTTTTAAGAAAGCTATGATTATGAGGCATGGATCCTCGAAAACGTTCAGCTTATTATTATATTTATTTATAACTTCTCTTTTTTAACTTCAATTTTAAGTTTTTGTGTTTATTATATGAAATAATGAGGCAAGTTAGTAACAGATAAAATACTAATTCTTACAGTAGAACTAATATTGTAAACATTTTAAACATGCATTAATTAAATTTATAGAACATTCTTGCTTAAACATATTAAATATTTTGAGCTCTTGATGAAGTTTGGTATTAGTGGAAACATAAGCTACATTTAAAACAGGCAAAACTCACTATATATATATTGCCACACCCAGCAAGCTAGAGTAATCAATGGATGCCAGAAGGTTTGTGCATAAAATCCCCATCTAGCGCCTACCCATCCAATATCCCCAGACTAGTTTCTGGCTTATGGCCTTTATTAGTGAGGAGCCTTGGATCTGAGAAACTAGTCTGGGGATATTGGATTAATAGGCACTAGATGGGGATTTTATTCACAAGCCTTCTGGCATCCATTGATTGCTCTAGCTTGCTGTGTGTGGCAATATATATATAGTGAGTTTTGCCTGTTTTAACAACAGTTATACACAAGCATAAGAGGAGGTAGTCATGTGATGTTTATTGGCTTATAAGCTACATCTACAATAAATATCAGTCTTCCTGTATCAGTACAATGAATATTATCATGATATACTAGGAATCCTATAACCATTTCTAATAGATATAGCAAAGAAGTTATCAGAACATAAATATACAAAGTTACAGTTCTTCAAAACAGATAAATTAATGACCATAGAAGTAAAACAATTCATCAAACATAAATATAATACAATAATGTTTACTATCAAGAAATATAAACAGTAATTCAAGGTGACGAAGATAGAAACTTTGATAAATAAAAGAATAATTTACCTAAGCAAGAAGTAATGTATTCAGAATAATATAGAATCTAGAAATATTATTACAATACAGGAAATAAAATAAGCAAAACTCTCCATCCAGTAGTGCTACTCCATGCAAGCCAGAATAATCAATGGATGCCAGATGGCTTGTACATAAAATTCCTATCTAGTGCCTACTCATCCAATATCCCCAGACTAGTTTCTAGCTTGTAGCTTTCATCAGTGAGGAACCTTGGATCTGAAAGCATTGCACCTAGACCTTAAGATCTAATGCACTACTGTATGGAGAGTTTTGCCTGGTTTGATAACAGTTATAAGCAAGCATAAGAAATGGTGATCATGTGATGTTTAGTGGTTTAATACAGGAAATACTTATTACAAAAATAGTGACAAGGGAATGCTAATGAAGTAAATTTGTGAGACAAAAATGTTGCTTTTGTGTTTTTACAAATTTGTTACAATCAATAAAAAGTTAGTCATTTGGTAATTAAGTCACTCATTAATTACTTTTTCAAGGCAGCATATATGTAACTGCAACAAAGAGCCAAATATCCACAAAATATCATAAATTGTTAATTTCAAATGGAGCAAACTCTATTCCAAAAAAAAAAACAAAAAACATTAATTTTTAGAGAAAATGGTGTATGAAAAATTTATATATTTATTTTCTCTTCTAAATCAAATTTCTGAACTTTGTTTTTTTAATCCTTTCTAATTATCTATGTTCCTTTACCCAACACATTACTTAAACAAATCAGTCTTATTATATATTTTCTCATCCCATAATTTTAAAAGTATTAAACCACTAAGCATCATATGATCACTATTTTTTATACTTACATAAGTTGTTTACCCAGAGGCTAAACTCTCCATATAGTAGTGCCAATCAGTACAAGCTAGAGTATTCAATGAAAGTAATTTTATAAGTATACACAATGATCTCTCTTTTTAAAAAAAAAAAGTCATAGCATGGGCCGGGACGCGAACCCGCAACCCGGGCAACTGCCTGCAAGTGCAAGGCAGTCACGCTGACCTCTTGACCACCAATGCAAGACAATGACCTCTCTTTTTAAAAAAGATTTTTAGTAATCCACAATTTTGAGTTAATACTGTCATATTAAATTATTTTAAAGAAATTTGCTCATGTGCAGTATAAGTTCCTGGATTGAAGCTCAACCTGTTATTTTAGGTCCTCAAATGTCACAAGACCTGAACAATAAACATTTAACACAGTGATAAAGTAATAGATTAAAGAGCTAAAAGCCCTTGTATCAAATATCCGAGAGGTCATCGCAGCCGCCTTGCAAGCAAGTAGTTGGTTGCAGACGGTTGTTGGGTTCGCCTCCCGGCCGATGCTATGATATATGGAAAAATATATATATAAAAAAGTTTAATTAAAAAAAATATCATTTTGTCATTCCTGGTTCTCGAATATCATCTGAAATTATGTACCATGAATTAGACTGGTAGACTCCAGACTAAAAATTCCCAGATTGACAGTTGAATGTCACTTGACCTCCCAAGCTATTAACAACTTCATTACTTTTCAAGATTAAACAGGCAAAACTCTCCATACAGTACTGCCACTCAGTGCAAGCCAGAGTAATCAATGGTTGCCAGATGGAGAGTTTTGCCTGTTCAATAACAATTATGAGCAAGCATATAGAAAATGGTGATCATGTGATATTTTTCAAAATCTGTTCGAAAATTATTAGTTTGAAATAAGTACTTTTTTTTTTTTGCATATTTTTTTATTTTATTTTACAATATTAGATATTTTATAATTACGAAAGATCCTTTATAAAATCAGCATATTTTTTTGCTATTGTTGTTTTTGAATACCCCGTTATTTTAGTACATTTTCAATTAAAAAAAAAAAAGATTTAATGTTTTTATTTTTAAGTATAAATTTACGATGTCAAAATTAACATTTTATATATCTAAATTATTATGATAAGGTAAAGCTGCCAAACGAGAATATAAATCATATTTGAAACGGTAAAAAAAAAAAAGAGACTAAATATAAAAGCGAAGATAACTGTCATTAGTGACAAAATTCTCCCCAGTTATATCTATTTAATTCTTTATAATAAAAAAAAAAAGAAGACCATGATGTCATCAGCAATCTTTCCCTGAGAGAAAATGTATAATAGTTAATTGTTGGAATGTGTGAAAATTTTCACTTATTCGTTTCTCACGTGTCACTTCATTTATATGTACACAGTCATACATTTGAGCGTTTTATAATGTTTGTGTATGTTAAGCGGTTTATATAGATATGTTTTGGCACATATATATTAATTGAATTCGCTAATAACACACACAAAAGCAAATAGATAATGAAGGTAAGGATTAACATTCTACTTCCACTTATTTAGATTAAGACTTGGATTTTTATTGACATTTGTGATTATCAGTAAAGCCTCTTTTGATATCATTAGCTACCCTTTGTTTTAAAAGAATAAAATGATAAGTTATTACACAAAGAAAGCAAAAAAAGTTTGGTCCAAAACAAAAATGATGTATGAATAATTAAAGGAATATGTGGCTGCACAAAGACGTATTATCACAGTTAATGCAGATAAATGAATGACGTCATGAGTAGTTCACAGTAAACAGCCCTGTACTAACCTATATTACTGAAAGCAATATGGAGAAAAAATGTAGTCGGAATGAAAGGAAGAATAACAATGATTAATTTAGTCATAAATATTAATAATAAAGTGAAAAGATGATGATAACAATGTAGTCAGAAAAAATAATGCAGTAGGCAACAATATTATTATTGGTACTTATGGATTAGTCCAGACACCAATGTTCATTTTAAAGAACTTACAACTTTAGATGCCTAAATCGTTTAAATTTAATAGTTGCTTTAATAGAATTATTTTTTTAATTATTTCTTATAGAGCTCTTGTGTTTATTTTCAGTAATGGATTGATTTACTTAGCTTCAATTAAATTATATAAGGAAAGAAATAATCCCGTTTATTTTTGTACCTGATGTTGTCACTGTTGTTATCAGTTTTAATTGTTGTTTTTTTTTTGTTAGCATGACCTTTTTAGCAATTGATTATGATTAGTTCTATATAGTTATTGAAGAAACAAAAAAAAAATTGACATTTAAATTATCGATTCTCGGCATGAGTCTGCATACACTTTAGAAGATAATCTTTAGTAGGATTAAAACAAAGTCACACCATATATTAATACTTTAGCTATATAAAATCGCCAAAACCTTAAGAGCAAAAACAATAATTGCAAAGAAATCAAGTCATAAACTGCTAGGCTTGATCTGATATTTTTTAAATCTAATGCTTTAATATCCTAGCACCTCACTGATGACAGCGAGAGGTAGAAACAGGTCTGAGGATAGGGATATTCTGAAAAACTTGTTATATAACACTCATTATATAACATTTTTGACTTGTGTTATATATTTTTTCTATTTAAGTGATTATGTTGCATAGTAATTTTGCTCTAGACTGTAAATTTAGAATAAATTATATCTAAATGCTCACATTTTTTATTTATGCTAGAACAAACAGATGTGACAATGAATAAACTTCTGGGACAAATTATATTGCAACTTAAATAAAACTATAGATGTTTTAAATTAATGAATACACAGCAATCAGATTCGACAGAGGAATTTTTAGTACTCAGTGTTTTAAAAATTTGCATTAAAAAATACCGGTAGTTTTTTTAAATATGTATATGAAATATTTGTTTACTCTTTTAAAATTAAACAGAGTTATTAAAAAAGATCTGATAATTATTTTATTATGTATCATTGCAACCATTCTCAGAATCTAGAAAGTAAATGGTTAAAATGATTTCAGCTGGCTCTGCAGTAATTATACAAGGGAGAATTCACTTAAACTCGAGGTTTCACAAGATTAATATTATGTTGCAACTTCAAGCTATTTGAAACTACATTGTTATTAAAAAATAATGAGATGAGCTAATTGCTCTAACGAGCTTTATTGATAAATACCAACAATATCTAAAACTATCCTAGTGCCTCGCTGAAGAGTGCCAAAGCATGAAACCATTGGTCCGAGGTTTGGGTGTAGTTTCTAGATAGAGATTTTAAAATGCTTTCTCTTGCTGGTATTTATCAATAAATCTTGTTAAAGCAATTAGCACAGCTCATTATTTTTTATTTACAAGCTTAAAAAATTAGGTTATATGCTATATGTCTTTAATTTTTATTGATTATTTGTAGTCTTTATATTTTTATTACTTTTAAACTTCTTTTGAAAGTATTTCAGTTACAATTGTAATGAAAGGTAGTGCATGTTACACTAGTTTTGAGTTCTCTGGTCAATAGCAGGTAGTGTAATTAGGCAACCAAACCTTACCATCTTCTTAATATAATTTTAGAACTGCATCATCATCATCATAGTAATCTTTCATTTACCATGAATAGCAGACCAGACTTTTTTTTAATGTTTTCATCATTTGTTCTGCTCTTTAAAAGCTCATAGCTAATTTCCACCTTAAGATCAATTTCCTCTTACTTTCCATTCTTTTTACAATTACTTCATTCTAATTGCTTTCTTTCTCTAACTATATGCCCAATTCACTCTTCTTTCATTTTTTTTAAATGTTTCCAATAATGTACATTTTTAGTTCTCAACTCGAAGGCAATTAGGATAACTAAAATGACTAAGAGATCGTTGGCATTGTTTTAACATAATTGTCTAGCATCTAAATTTTAGAACTACATTTTTTTATAAAAAATGTTCAATTCCCTTTTTTTTTGTTTTTGTTTTTTGCGTTATGCTGAATGATGGTCTAAAAAATTACATATCTATATACTCTTTACAATGCTTTATTCAGTTTCTTAATCTTACAGTTAAAATTATTTAGAAGTTGGCAAACATTGGTGGCCTAGTGGTTAGCTAGCTGCCTTCCAAACAGCCAGCCCGGGTTTGCTTCCCAGTCAGTGCTTTGACATATATAACAAAAGATATTTAGAAGTTTTCTATAGAACTATCAAATACAAATGTTTTACATTGATTTTTTTATATATTTTTTGCATCAAATAAAATAAGTAATGTATGTATCTGTTTACATATATTCCCAGAACAATTAAATCCAAATGAACATACTATAATAATTCACAAGTCAGAACTTATAATTATTGTAATAAACTTTTTAATAACATCCACTTTCTCATATGTATATCAATTACATGAAATGATTTCTTTTCAACCAAGTACCATTTTGTTATATGGCAAATAAATTAAAACTTTGCCGTTCAAAAGAGGTGAAACTTTACTTAGCAATAATCTTTGTAAAGTATTAATCAAGCCTGCATGCAGTTTCAATTAATAGACAAAATGTAAATTATAATAATTTTAATAAGCATTTAATAAACCATGGATATTGATTATGTGTACTGAGAATATATTCTTACTCATAGAGCTATTAAGTCCAATGGGCATATCATAATAATAGACACGAGTCATATCCTATAGAATCAGTTTTAATAACATAAATAATGCCAAACCTTTTTTTTATATAAATGTCAATTTGTTGTCAGTTAAAAAGTGGGCTTTTATTCAAGCAAATTGAACATTGATCAATACTTGATAGGGGTGAAACTTTTATATTAGTAGTGACCTTCATAAAATATTAATCAAACCAGATTATGTTTTCAAATACCAATCAAGATATAAATTCTAATAATCTTAATAAGATATAAATAAACTACATCTGCTAAACATGTAGCACTAAGAATATATTCTTTTTTCATGGAGTAACTGTGTTAGAATGTGCTTAGCATAATAATAATAATTATTTTCTCAGTATACATATTTAGAAGCAGTAATTTATATGCTTATTAAAATTTTTAGAATATACATATCTTGATTATTATTTGAACCTGAACTGGCTTGATTAATACTTTACAAAGATCACCGCTAATATAAGGTTTTACCACTTTTGAATGTCAGTGTTTGATTTATCTGACATATAACAATGAAATAGTTGGATAATTTAGGTAACTGATAAATTGACATAAATATGGAAAGGTGAACATTATTTGAAAGTTTATTGTGAATTATTATTATGGTATGCACATTTGAATTTTAGTTGCTACATGAATAAGATCACATTTTCAGAACTACATATTTGATCGATATAGCTTATTTATATGGTTATTAAAATTAGAATGTATAGGTAAATGTTTAAGTATATATGTTCACACATATATATCAATTTTATATATAAATTTACTTTTATTAAAAATGATATACGTTGTGTATGTATTAAGGTATTGCATAAATAATCATAAAAGTATGTTCCTTGCATATATATATGAAGTTATTGTAATGATTGTATTTTATAGTTCTTAAGAAGATTATGAAACAGTCAAACTGTAAGATTAAGGAATTGAATAAAAACAATATGAAAATTGCATAGAAAAATTATAATTGTTTAGAGATTTATTGAATGCTTTTTTCTTTCCTATTATCATTTATTCTTGTGAACGCTTCCTTGCTTTTAAATTTATTTTTCAGTCATATCTTTATTATTGTTCTCCAAATCTATATCATTTGATATCCCAATTATTTTCTTCCCTTTTTTTCAAATTTTTTATGAGTTAGTCTTCTTAATTTTTTTTCTTACAACCTGAAACTAGAAAGATTTTTTCATGTTAAATTTTATATAAACCTCCGTAAGATCGAGCGAATTTAAAAGAGACTGAAATTCTAATTGCTGACAAGAACTCTAGTTTTATAAGTGATAAAATATCTGATTAGAGTGGGTTCATTTTAACAATATTTTATAATTACTGTATCTTGATCAATTTTTTTTTCCTATAACGTTCTTTACATTGAATTCAATCCACCTTATATACTCTCCTTTTTTTTAAAACTTTTTTCTATTTTCAACCATATATACATAATCACATCTTTAATATCCAACGTTTCAACCACTTTTTTTTATGTAGTCATTTTCAAGGATCTTTAAAATTACATATATATATTATTACAAATAAAATTAATATACAAAAAATGTGTATACCCTTATCAGATGTGAATATATATATATAGTTGAAAAGAAAAAAAAATAAAGCTTTTAAAAAGAAAAGAAGGAGAGTATATAAGGTGAATGGATTCAATGTAAAGAACATTATAGTTTATACGACATATATATTTTAAAGAGAAAAAAAAGTTTCCTATTGTAGTTATTAAAAAATTTGTTGCCAATAGTGATAAGTTGTTTTTTTTCATATGTCATAGCATCGTCCGGGAGGCGAACCCACAACCGTCTGCAACCAACTACTTGCTTGCAAGGCCGCTGCGATGACCTCTCGGCTAACAACTTTTTGGCCTTCTATCTATTTTATTTATGTCACTCCATTTCTTGTTTTTTTTCTTACTAAAGCTTTATTGCTTTCTTTATTTGTTGTTGTTCAGTGACTTCCAAACAAAACACTTTAAGGTTTTATCTTAGTTCTGACATGACTAAAAACTATTGCAGTTCTATTTCTAATATATATGTATTTTTTTTAACAAATTTATTTAAATATCTAAAAGAATCACATTTTTTATATAACTTTATGTAGTTGTGGTTATTGTCTTCCCAAAGATGATATAACTTTCATCTTTTTACATAGAACTTATTTTACCTACGGAATTGCTGTATTATCAAAAAATCTGATACAGGTGTAGTAACATTAAAGTATCTTCCGAAAATGTATTAAATTCTGAAATCCAAACCAAATTATAAAGGAGCATTTCAAATTTTGAAGGTAAACTTTATTCTTTGGTTTACTTAAGTAACATTTTCAATTTTCATTGAATATTGGGCACAACCTCGCACTCATTACAATAATAATGAATTATTTATTTGCTTGAAAAGGTTGGGTAATGGTTCTGTAACAGAAATATCATTACAAAGAAATCAAGTCATATGTCACATGACCTAATTTAAAAAGCTTGTATTATAAATGTCATATATAGAGCTCGCA
Organism: Epiperipatus broadwayi; assembly: GCA_028023455.1. NCBI lineage: Eukaryota > Metazoa > Onychophora > Udeonychophora > Euonychophora > Peripatidae > Epiperipatus > Epiperipatus broadwayi. Next base: position 1,875,526 of record JAQFVV010012416.1, on the reverse strand, counting down.
AATAAGTTCTTAACAAGCTTTGCAGAATTTTTTGCTATTAAGGCTTTGGCGATCTTATATTGCTAAAGTTATTAATATATGGTGTATCTGAACTTGATCCAATCCCATATGTCCATTTAAGTTACTAGCCGGATTGGAAGACATACGGATGCCTGATAATTTCAGATTTTCTACTTAATAGTTAATTATCCATTAGATAAAGTGCTGGGCTTGTCCTGGTATTTTTAATCTAATGATTGAATATCCTAGCATCTCACTTAGGAAGCCAGTAGCAGAAACTGGTCTGGGGTTGGGGATATTCTGCAAAGCTTGTTAAGAACTTATTTGAGAGCTCTATATATAACAGAAATGTCATGTTGAATTTCCATAGTGAATAAGTTCATCAGTTTACCACTAAGATAAATAGCACAGGATATAATAATAAATTAATTAATATACATCCATTTTGGAATGAAATTAAAGAAAAGCACAATTCAATAAAAATATATAAATTATTCACCCTTATTGATTTGAACTCTATGTTTCTATTTTATCTTTCTTAGCCAATTTTATATATTTAATTCACAATTTTTATAGCAACCAAAAACTTTAATCATTTATTTAAAAAAAAAATACTGTAGTTGATCTTTAAAAAAAAAAAATATTGCTTGTTACTATCTTTGCAGTCATTATTAATGATAAATGGGGGGGGGGCAAAATTGTGCGAAGCAATTATACTTTTGTGACATGGATCTTCCCCCTCCCTCATTTGAGAATTTAAAAAAAATCATATGCTCCAAAATTTTATAAATGCATGAATTTTTATAACAATTTATAAGCTATTATGCCAGTATTACAAATTTTTAAAATATTTCTTATTTCACCAAAATGATAACTTGAGGAACACTTTATATAAAGTATAAAATATATAATGTTCTTTACACATAAGAATAAGTTGATAATAAGTAGAATATATAAAATATAAACTTTATTACAGAAACCAAAGTATAAGTGAATGCCCAGATCTGACTTTTTAGAACCTTTTTCATATTTTACCTGATGAGGGTACTGGCCATGAAATCAGGTTGTTATGAAGTTGAGAGATATTCAGCCATGGTTTGATTGTTTGTTCATACTCTGGCTTCTGTATGAATTAATGATTTAGATATATATATATAAATTTTAAATTATGTATGTACATATGTAATCACTTTTAATTATTTTAGGGTATCTTAGGATCTGGATTTGCATTAAAAGTCCAACAAAAACAAAGACAAAAACATTTTAATAGGCAAATTCCTGCTGCTGCCAATCTCATCCAGGTTTGTGTTGCTTTTTTTTTTTTTTAATTAGTAGATAAAAGTAAATTTATATAATTTATTCTGTTTACTTTATTAATCAAATGATTAATCATTTGGTGATAAGTTTATCATTGCAATTATTATATATTATTTACCACTCATTAAAAACTAGTCAACACTTAAAACATACCCAATATCAATAACAATCAACAATTTCAAACTGTTGCCAAGGCAACCTCTTTAAAAACCAGTCAACACTTAGTCATAGCCAATATCAATAACAATCAACAATTTCAAACTATTGTCAAGGCAACCTCTTTAAAAACCAGTTAACACTTAAACATACCCAGTATCAATAACAATCAACAATTTCAAACTGTTGTCAAGGCAACCTTCTTTTAACAATAAAGGATTCCCCATTATTATTAAAAAGAGATTGCCTTAACAACAGTTTGAAATTGTTGATTGTTATTGTTAAAAAGAGGTTGCCTTGACAACAGTTTGAAATTGTTGATTGTTATTGATATTGGGATTGTCTATGTGTTTAATGGTTTTTAATGATTTCTTACAAACCCATTTAGCTTTGAGCATTATTATACTTATTATTTAGCACTATATAATTTGGATATTTTTATTATTATAGTGTAGTAGTCCCCAAATATATTTTTTCAGGAATTGATTACTTAACCTCTACGAAAATTATTCACCTAAACATTTCTCTCTTTACTAATTACATTCATAATTGTTTTCCAGAATTTTTTTTTTTTAGTATTGAAAAAGAACTGGAAAAATTCTGGTTGTGAAGTCAAAACTACATTTTAATGTAGATATTTTTATTTCACATATTTGAAAGATAATTTACTATTATATACTTGAAGTTTGATGAATTATTTGGATGTGTTTTAAAAATTGAAGCATTACAAACAATAATTTTAAGTATGGTCAGTTTAAAAATGTGTAAAAATTGAGGTGTCAAATATAGTTTAAATTACGGACTCTACCAAATGAAGCAATGGTAAGATTTTATTCAAATGATTGGTACTTACGTACTAGTCCAGTGGTGGTAAAACAAATGGGTATATAAAAACTGAATTAAACACATTTGCAATCTTCTAAAAAGGAAATGAATTAATTTTGTAAATAATATTAATAGAAGAAAGTTATTTGTCAAAATTTTGGTTTTGCTGCTAATTTTATGGGCATGACATCACATTTTATATCCACAATTCGGACAAACAATAGCAGTGTTCCATTCAGGATTGTCGAAAGAGAGTAGCCATTCATAATGGAACGTGGTTCTAGGTAGAAAGTTTAGTCCACTGCAGTGATGGTAAGAAACAACATTTTGCTATTAAGCATTTGTGGCCGAGTGGTTAGCACATCTGCTTTACAAGCAGTTGTCCCGGGGTTCGCTTCCCAGACGATGCTTTGACACATTTATAAAAAACATTTTGTAAATGGATCGAATTGCATATATATATATTGGCTTGGTTACCACTTGTAATACACTTAGATTGTTAAAAGTTTTCTTGTTGGAAGATCATTTCTCCCAAAAAATGTAAATGTGTGTTAGTAGACATTTGTATCATTTCCAATAAGTAAAGTTATAGATCGTCACATTTCCAAATAAACATCACTGGACTAATAAGTATGTGAAATCTCTCCATTAGATTAATACGTACTTCTTAACTGCTATTTTAAAAGGCATAAATCAGTTTTAATCTTCTACTTTAACCAATAGACAGACAGTAGGGAGGCAAGCATTCATCAATAAATTTTTATTTTTTACTAATTACAAACTATTAATCACAAGCCTTCTACTATTGTTATATGTTAACTTTAAATTTTATTTTAAAATCTATTATTGAATAAGAAATAATATATTTATTAATAGTTAAGATTTTACTTCATTAAAAAATCTCATCAATTATATAACTGATTTAAGGAAAATTGGACACACTTATTCATCCATCAACAGAAAAGTCAACAAATTTTTCCATAAAATAAACCACAACCACAAGAAAGAAAACAAACCAAGAATCTTAATCCCATATGTTCACTCTACAGCTAAAAGCCTTATCAATCAACTATCATGTGACTTTGAAGTCGCTTTCCATTCACCTCCCAACACCAATAGACTGATAAATAATACCAAAGACAGGATCAAACCTGAACTCACCCCTCAAGTTGTGTACAAAATTACCTGCCCCCAAAGAAATTGCATGGCAACATATTATGGAGAGACCAAAACTAACATTGCCACCAGAGTAGCTCAACGCCGATACCTTTACAATAAAACCAAAACAAAGTATGAAGGTAATTTGATTTTTGTCGAACACGAGAGAAACTCTGGATATGCTTTTCTACCTACCACAGCCAGTGTCGTTTGCTCTGAAACAAACGACACCAAACATAAAGTTAGGGAAGCTTACTTCATTGCGGCTAACCCATCGGCAATCAACAGAAGAGAGGCCTACTATTCCCTATCTCATAAATGGTCCACGTAACATCTGCATATAAATTTGCATAAAATTTGCATAGTTTTACAGTTATTAACAGAATAACTCGCCATGAATATGGGACTGTAGACTGTCCCGAAAGCGCTTGGCAGTAAAAATTTTGACAATTTATTAATAGCTTCATTAACTGTGCGCAGAGCACATATATATATTAATTTATATTTATTAATATAACATTTGAAATTGCAGTAATAGCATAATTGTACAAATTATGAGTCCAAAAAGATGCAGTTCTAATGTCCTAAGCCCTCTAGTGAATTAGAACTAAAGATTCTAAGATCAATTTCAGTTCAGTCAATTTAACTGTATTCTTACTGCTTTTGTGGTGCTTGGGTATCATATATTGTCCTGATTAATTAACTTTACAATTTTTATTATTTATGTAATATATAAGGGATTCGAACTCAGACTTTCATACAACCCAACTCTCCAAGCCATCTCATATTGCTGACCCACCTGATCGCACACATGTTGAAAAGATAAATAATCACCAATATACGTATTTCGTGCTACCCCAGCACTCATCAGTTGATCCAGATTACCATCGCCACACATATATACAATCAGTGCTCAGCTTTATATTAAGATGGCCAATCTTTATACTTTAATGGACAGGCTTCAAAGTATTCCAACTAACAACTCTTCAGCCTTCCATTTCATTGAAAATCTGATGATGGAACGTTCAAAGCCCTTGTTAGTGCCAAGGTTGTCATCCTACCCATGTTGACAAATTAGTCATTCTGACCCCTCATGTATAAGAGAATAATTTATTTATACATATATATGTGCGGGATGGGCAGACCTTTTACACACTATTTATATAAATTAATACATTGCACAGGCTTAAACCTAATTTATATATGTAATATTTGCAGGGTTCGAACTCAGACTTTCACACGACCCACTAGTCTCAGTGCCATCTCATATTGCGGACCCACCTGATCATACACATGTTGATAAGATAAATAATCACCAATATACATATTTCGTGCTACACCGGCACTCATCAGTTGATCCAGATTATCATCTCCACACAGCTCAGCTTTATATTAAGATAGCCAATCTTCATACTTTAATGGACAGGCTTCAAATTACTCCAACTCACAACTCTTCAGCCTTCTATTTCATTGTTATTATTGTTTTTTACAATAAATTTATTGTTAGGGTCTCTGAACATTGTAATAAACCCATTGTCTGGTAATTGAATTAAAATTAATATTTGTTTTTTTTTTTTAAAAAAAATGTGTTTGTTATTCACAGTCAAATATTTATTTTTATCTTTAGATTTTCTTTTTGATTTTAAAGAAAACATGGCATATAGAACTTTTGCTTTAGTTTGATTGTGTTTAAACAATAACCGATTGTTCAATAGTTGTTTGCTTTAATTCACACAATTAACTAAAAGAAACAGTTAATGCATTATTCCCCTGCGCACTTTTTGTAAGATTAAAAACAGGATATAGATAAAAATCTTCTGCTTTTGTTTTCAAAATGTAATTTTCTACTAAAGTTATCCTTTTTTATTGTTTGACTCAATTAAAAAATATGAATACTGCATTTCCTGATATTTGTGTTGGTTTACGTCGAAAACATTTAACACATTAACTTTCAAAAAGATTTTAACCATCATTAGTATAAATTTTATTTTTAGGTGACACCTAGAATATATATATCAGTTTAACTTAATTAAATTATAATTTCAAATTTATTATCATCCCTGATGTTGAGCAATATTATTTGATCCTTTTGCGGTCTTGTTTAGACCATTGATTTTCAACCACGTTGGTTACCAGAGCAAAGCACACAGGAATGCCGCAGTGATACGTAAATGTTGAAGTGCAATGAAAATGCTTTTTACGATGTAAGTTTAAAATTAAAATATAAAGAAATTGAAATTGATTGACCTAAAAGAATATTCTCACATTGCAAAGAAATTCTAATATGACATTCTTAAGTGAATTAGCCGTTCTCCCTTAACAATTGTTTCTCCTGATATCAAAAAAAATCTGCTATTATCGTTATGTTCATATATCACACATGAAATGTATCATTTTATTGATCAGTTTTGTTTTTGAATGTATATATTTATAGAATACAATCAACTGCTGCAGTTTCAACTGCACTATCTGTGTTTAAAAAAATATAAGATGATTCAGACTTGTTTATCCGCAAGGAATGTGACTTTAGTTTGTAGTAGTTGGTTGCATTCTATTACAATATGGGTTTCTTTTAGCTATATGCATTCTTTAATTTTATTGTAGATATATATGTAATTAAATTTACAAATTATTTAAATTTTTCTAATCATTTTATTGTCAATTTAAACTAATTTATAGATATAATTCCCCCCCCCCCATATATCATAGCATCGGCTGGGAGGCGAACCTGCAATACCGTCTGCAACTAACTGCTTGCTTGCAAGGCGGCTGCGCTGACCTCTCGGCTAACAACGCTTGACAAATTATTTAAACTTTTAAATTAAACGTAGCTCAATGTATATGTAAATAAAGGAAGTAAATCAACCACCTACAGACTACGACTTAAAAGCATTCTACCAAGAATAGATGGATTCATTCTATTCTTGATCGTTTGTTCAACATTTAGAGTGCTTTCAAGTCAATAGCTTGGAAGTGGGTGATTTACTCCCTTTGTTTATATAAATTATTTATAATTATATAAAATAACAAATTATTCATATACAAAATATATATAAATATAGGGGATTTGAACTCAGACTTTCAAGCAACTTTCAATTATCCACACTATCTCATACTACTGAAACACATGACCACACACATATAAAAAATATAAATAATCACCAATATATATCAGTAGTATGAGATAGTGTGGATAGTTGAATATTGGTTAAAAGTCTGAATTCAAATCCCCTATATTTACAATTAAACTCCAGTTATAAGAATGCCTGTATTTCAAATCTTATATATATATGTATAGAAGTAAAAGTGCCATATAAAAAAATATACCACCAGTAGAAAATGTTGTGAAACACTTGTATAAAGTCTTAAACCTGTTACTGGGGAGAAAAGTTATTACTGTATATATATATGGCTAAGCTAGCTAAAATACCATTTTCATTTGGCCAATGCAGAGTTTTAAAAAGCACCTGTGAGAAACCTGGTCTCTTTAGGTTCCTTTTCATTACTATTGCTTATTAAAAGAGTATTTTTAAATGAGAAATTTACTTAATGAAATTAAAAGCATTGTAATAATACTGATAGAGTGATAGACTTGTGGATCAAAGATTCCTGAGTTGAAGATCAGCCTGCGACATGGAGTGCTCAGGTCTCACATGACTTTTCCCAGAACTGCCAATTGAATATTACCTTGTTCCGTTTATCACAGTAAGTGTGAAGTACTCATGAACCAAACATTACTAGATCAAAGTTTTACATGCTATTTCTAATACTCAATTGTTATATGACTTTCCAAAACAATTAACCATTAAATTATTTTTTAAAAGCACTTGAATTTTTTTCTTTTTTTAAAAAATGAAATATGTATTTAAATAATATTTGTAAAAAACGCCTATTTTTATGATTTGTTGGTATTTTTAGTAGTAGTTAAAATTTATGAGAGAAACAAATGTTTACACAGGCAAACTCTCCATATAGTAGCACCACTCAGTGCAAGCCAGAGTAATCAATGGATGCAGGAAGGTTTGTGCATAAAATCCCTATCTAGTGCCTACTCATATAAAATCGCCAAACTAGTTTCTAGTTTGTGGCTTTCATCAATGAGGAGCATTGGATATGAGAGCACTGCACTTAGATTTTAGGATCTAATGTAACTCTCCAGCAGCCATCTTTTACTTTATTAGCCAAATATAAAGCTCACTGATGAAAGCCACAAGCTAGAAACTAGTCTGGGGATTTTGGATGAATAGGCATTAGATTGGGATTTCATGACCAATTTTGCCTCTGGGTAAACAGCTTTTGTAAGCATAAGGAATGGTGATCATATGATGTTTAGTGGTTTAAGAAATAAATGTTGTTAATATAATGTATTTTTTTAGTATCAATGTGAATCTTATGTAAAATGCCTGAATGTAAAACAGCAAAAAATTAAGAAATCATTATTAGATGTACTAAAATTTCTATCAGTTAAACATCAAACATAAAGCTAAAGGAAAGTATTCATTTTAATTATATTTTCTCATCGATTAGTAGTAGTCTATAAAGTTTTCTACACTAAGATAAATAATTTTCTGTGATAGACATTTTAAAATCAAATAACAAATTCTACTTATTTTTTATGAAAAAAACAATATGAATTGCAAAACATATATGTTAAGGTCAGTAATGATGTTTTACTACAAATTTGTTTTCATTGAGAAAATTAGAGTATTTGGCAGTTCTCGGACATCAATTGTGCAAGTTTTTGGATGTTATTATTCATATTTCATTTGAAACAATGTTTAAGATTATTAGCACTGACTCATTGTAACTAATATGACTGAAGACGTTAAATCAACTAACTTTAGTGATTAACATCAAATGTGTTACAAGGACAAATTATGTGTATATAGAATATTTTCCAAGATACTATATTATCCAGAGAAAATTATCATAATTTTCCATTTTTTCATCTGATCTGGCTATATAATTATTATTCATTAAAAACTCAAAACATCTTTTAAAAAATAGTGATGTCAAAGTATATGTAAAGTGAATTCATATCAGCTTTTTTTTTTCAAAAGCCCATGCTATTTTCATCTATCTCCATTGTAACGAACACAGACGTTCGGCTTAATCAATCAAATTAATCAAATACTAAGTTCTGACCCTTTTCCCAGTTCCTTTGTTATGAGATTTTGAGTTACTAGGACCAAATACTTACACCTAAAGAACAGAAAGCTCATGAGTGCAGATGGTTTTTCCTTAAATAATGCATTTTCTTTCTTCACCAAAAAACATACTTCAGTAATAAACTTACTTGTCTATTCCTTGAACCTTCATTATATTATCTGTCGACCACCCATTTTAGCAGCCTTCTCTGATCATCTAGCAGTTATTGTTACACTAAAAGTAGATTTTTACAATCAGTCAGGGTTTCAATAACATCATGAGAATGCTTACTAATCTTTGACCCATCTCAAAAACCTCCATTGTAAGTAAAACTGTAGAATCATTAATAAAAGATAATATTGAACTTCTACCAAATTTTTAATTTGCCAAAAAGGGATTGATCCATCTCTGCAACAATTATGTCTTTTAAATGTCTGATATCATTCTAGAAAATTATGACTATTGCAATACAACTTGATATTGCAACCTTTGATCCAGTTCCTGTTGACAGTTTCCGATAAATTCTTGAAGTACACAATGTATCTACTTCTTTTTTCTACATATTAGCAAACTTACTCAACAACAGACAAATTCACATGACATTAAATGGGCAAATGTCCTCCAGTTTTTCTCTGCACCACTCTATATCACAGAGTTCTCTCCCGGCACACTTCTTTTTCTGACCTAGATTAACCTCTTAGTATCAGACACTCAAAATAAACTATCAGGAATTTATAGCCCTTGTCAATCAAACAATTAATTACACAGCATATATATCCAATTTAATCATCTTATTATCATCAAAAAATATGTATATTTCAACTAATTGATATTGTAAGCAATTGTACAGAAAAATACTATTTTAAATTTAACAAAGAAAAATTATCTTCCTGGAACATTCTACCAGGTAATAAAGTAAACTCTCCTTTCACTGCCTCATCATGTAAATTCTTAGGTTTTCCCATTTATCTTTCTGCCAATGTTATAAGATCTGCACTAAAGTAAACTCCTCGCCTTTATAGGAAGTGCCATTAACTCATTATCTAAAGCATATTTGTCCGTAAATGCAAAAGTGTCTCATCAATATTTTGATCTTCTCTAAAACCTCCTGTTATATGCCTAAACATCAAGACATCCTTCATCAAAAAGGTGAATTCAGTATGCAGTAAGTTGATCTGGATCAAGAAAATAATATCAATTAATAGCAAACCAATGCAAAAGCATGGCAAATATGATAGGTTCTCATTAGACTGTATCTCATTATACTAGCAGTTAATGAGCACCAGATACTGGATGTCCTAAGCTTTATTCTGATGAATCTATTAGATACATTAGCACCAATCCTTTTGTTAAAGGATTAATCACATTCATAGGATCAAAAGTTATTTGGAAACCAAAATTAAATACTAGAACGCATATATAATAGTGCAGAAAATAATAACTAATTAACACACCCCAATCTAGACTTTCAATTTATTAATAAGCAGATAATTCAAAGATTTAAATTTTTTTCTTTTTTTTTCGTGTGTCATAGCATCAGCCTGGAAATGAACCCGCCAACCCGGGACAATTTGGAGCCAAAATACTTGCATTTTTTAAAATTAAAATCAACCCTTTAGGCTCATCCTACCAGTGACTTTCTAGTTTAAAAAAAAAAAAAAAGGTTTTATGCAAACATAGAATCAATGTATTTATTATGTCACAAGGAAGCAAAACTATGGAACACTTTTCTAATAATTGTCCAGCATTACAAACATACCAAAACGTATTAGTTTCAATTACAAGATCTCAATTCCTTTCTCTCCAAACATATCAATAATTGCATTTAATCTTTTTACACTGTAGTTTTTAAGGTGTCGTTTATATTTTTAATTTGACATTTTGGAAGCTTCAATCACTTTTCCATAAAAAAAAAACTAGCTAAAATAAAGAGCAGAGATCAAGCACTTACTCAGACTGGCATTTTTTCAGCTACAAATCAATCTACCAATAGCACTGTAATTGTTAGATCTTAAAAACCTCTTTACACCATGTTCTTTCTGTAAACTCTTGTAGATATTCAACACTTTGGTTGGATTTTATATTTATTAAGTCTTCTCTTTAGGATGTGAAAACATGTAATGTCCTGATCTCAGTCAGCATAACACATTTAAATATGTATCGTATATTATAACTTTTTATTTGCTATAAAGTATGTTTTCGAACTAATTTTAAAGAAAAAATATATGCAGTTTAATAAAATGTCCTCACGCACACTATTTTGCTTAATGAATTATTCAACAAAGAATAATGGCTAAAAATTTATACTTGTTTTAACCTAAAATAAAGCAGTGCCGAGATAATATGTATATGCTGCATCACGATTCTTAGTTATGTCAACATGTAATTCACAACAATATTTATAGGGAATGAGATAAATATTAGATAATAAGATCTTCCAGAAAAAAAATATTAAAAGTTAAAACATTTACAGAATAAGGATTTCTAAATACATATATATATATAATTTGAATTTGCATCTGTAATTTATATTTGTATTTCATACATTTCGTAGGATTTTAAAAGAGACTTCAAATGTGGTATATATTTTTCAAGTAAGATATCTTGACAGTTTTATAAATGATTGTTATTATAAATTTTATTAAACGCCCATTATTATATTAAGTAATAATTTACTAAGGCTGTAACCTTAGAAATAAGCGTCTGAAAAATACGAAGGTAGGGACCTCTATAGGTCTTAAAACACAAGCTTACGCTATGAAGAAAAGAGAGAATGATTGTTGTTGTTTTTGTTTTTTTTACTTCTAGTTTGTTTAACATTTATTTTTGTATTGCACAACTTTTTGGTATTCAACATGTTATGGCCAGTGATATATTCTAGACAGATCAATTATTTTCCAAGATCACACTTTAGCCAGCAATGACAGATTCTTTGGCATTGAAGGTTTAAACTAGATGTCTTTCCATCACACTCACGATTGGTGTAAATGACAAATTACATAGTGCTTACCATTACCTGATAATTTGGGTATTTTTTATCTACTAGGGGCAGCATATAAGTGAATTATAAATTGCTGTAGCAACGAGTTTATGGCTGACTTTGATTTCAACTAGTTAAATGTTGATGGATCATAGTCTTCTTTTTTTCCATTTCTATCTGCAGCTTTCCCATTTTATAATCTTAGTATGTTGATAAATTACTTGGATAATCTGAATAGCTGAAAGTCTGGATTGAAAATTTTGACTGCAACTACATTCCTATCTCAAGTCAATTGATGTTGTCAAGCATTGGTGGTCGAGTGGTCAGCACAACTGCCTTACAAGCAGTTGTCCCGGGTTTGTTTCCCGGACGATGTTTTGACACATGGGGAAATAAAGTCAATTGACATTATTATTTACCATAATCTGATAATTGCCTATTTTTTTTGTAATTAGCTTCAGATAAACACATCTATTATTGTTTTTGAAATCGACTTTTACTTTGATTTTTACATTTAATTTATATAAATCCCAATATTTTATGCTTTTTAATTTTTTAGTTTAATTTACAACCAAATTTAATGCATGTTTGACTTTAATAAAATATATTATAAATACGGCTATTAAACCATCACATTAATAACATTTTTGACATCATAAAACGTAATGTTTGATTACCTTGAGCAAAATAAGTTTTTCGGTTGTATTCTCATCCTTGGTGTTCGCCTTAAGATGGCGTTGATGCTAATCAAAAACATATACATATAACGATTCCAGGTCAGACCTAAATGATCGATTTGATCTAAAAAGATTTGATTTCTTAGATTTGTAATAAAATATTCTACTAACAAATACTATTATATGATGTTAGTTTTTTTCATTTTTGTAAATGTTTATTAATCTTATCTTGTTTTTGAGTTTGTGTCTTTAAAGTTACGGTGTTTTTCTAATTTTTTTTTACTTTACGTGTGTCTTTTTAAAGTTACAGACTTTTTTTTTTTTCAAGAATAAATCAATAATTTTATTCAAAAGCAAGACGTAATAAGTAAATATTTATTAATCTTATCTTGTTTTTGAGTTTGTGTGTGTGTCTTTAAAGTTACAGGGCTTTTTCAATTTTTTTTTTTTTTGACTTTAGGTGTGTCTTTTTAAAGTTACGGTATTTTTTTTTGCAAGAGTAAATCAATAATTTGATTCAAAAGCAAGACGTAATAAGTCAATGTTTATTAATCTTAGATTGTTTTTGAGTTTGTGTGTGTCTTTAAAGTCACAGGGCTTTTTCTCTTTTTTTTTTTTTGGACTTTATATATGTCTTTTTTAAAAGTTATGGTATTTTTAGTCAAGAGTAAATCAATCATTTTGTTAAAAAAGCAAGATGTAATTCTAAATCTATCAAAAGTAACGTAATTTATATACTACAATTTAGAATCGATACCTGACTACTATTAGTAAGTACCGTCATTAAAAGACTCGATTGAAAAATGATACCCGACTAATTTTTTTTTGAGGGGGGGGGGAGACAGTAATGAATCAGAAAGTGGATTGTTTTTTGTTAAGTCTGTCTATATAAAAAGGGTACCGTTATTGAAATACTAAATTTTAAAATGATAGCCGACTAATTTGCGTTTCTTTTGACAGTAATTAATCAGAAAGTGGGTTTCTTTTTTTTTTTTGGTAAATCTTGTGTATATATAAAAACAAACAAACGATAATTCAAAGACGCCATTGAAAAAAATCAAACCCCGTTGAATTTGCTTTTTTTTTTTTTTTAAAGACAGTAATTAATCAGGAACTGGGTTGTTTTTGTTAGTGTGTAGATATAAAAACTAATCTTATTTTGAAATAATAAATGTAACAAAACAAAAAAAATAATAATACCCGACTAATTTTATTTTTTGGACAAATAATTTCCAATAATTAGACAGTGGGTTGTTTTTGTTTGCGCGTATATATATAGCGAAAGTAACTGGTCACGGACGAATTCTCACGAAAACGGTACTTTTCACGTGATCCTTTAATTTTTTTCCCTTTTGCACCCTTAAAAGCAATTTTTGAGGGTTACCCCTTCGTAATGGAATCTTCAGGACAATATTACTAAACTTACAACAGTAAAGTAAGTTACAACACATTAAAAAAATAAACGTCTTATCAAATTTAAAAAAATAAGACCGCTTCAAATACACACACTTTCACCCGAAACTACAGAGAGAATAGATATTCTACTATTATGAGAAAATGATGAACAAAACCGACTACTGCGGCAGCCGATCAAGGCATTTCTTTCTCTTTGCTTTTAAGCATAGAAAAAAAGCCATAACCGTCAGCCGTCAGGAACTCTTTCTGTGTTTTATCATAGAAAGAAGTCTCTTTGTGCTGGCTTCTGTCGCCGCCTCCTCCGTCCAACATAACGTGAGGACTTTTCCGTGTTTATAACATAAAAAAATTCCTCTTTGGTTGGGTGAAGGCCAGTGAAACGGTATATTTCTAGGAATTGACCTAGAAGTAGCGACATCTTAAGGCGAACACCAAGGATGAGAAAACAACCAGTTTTTCTCCCAAATTTCTTATTTATTTTTTTTTCGTTTTTAAAATAATGCTCTCCTAAATAATAAACCTAAATAATAAATATTATATAATTATTTTAATTTTATGCACTCATTTTAAATTGAACTCTAAATAATCACTGAAAGTTAGCAATCAGAAGAAATCATTCTATCACATTTATGTACATGCTATGAAATATTAATGTCATACATACTTGATCTTTATAATATTTGCGTTTACCAATATTTAAGATATAACAGTATACAATAATATTGAACTCTCGGTATTTCATCCTATGATTAATTCCCAGCATAGCTTAAAATATATTACTTAAATATTATTATCATGAAGATATTTCCATCCCAATTTTCTTCTACCTAAAATGGAAATAAAAGTGATTATCCTTTAATATTCTAAGGCCTCTTGATCACTCCTATTCTACTTTTTCCCATTTTTTGTGGGATCTTCTTTTCTTTCCATAATTGTTCTTTCATTATTGCTTATAAGTCTGTTCTTATATATATATCTGCTTCATTGTTCCAAATGCAGCCCACTTAACCTTACTATCTTGTGTCTTGAACTTTTTTGAGTTGTATCAATGGGATAAATATTTTCCGACCTTCATTTTTATTATCTCTGCCCTTCTATGAAAAGCTTGATACTATTATCTATCTCACATTTCTCCTCAGTTATTGTTAGAGTTGTCCAACAGCCCACTGTCCAAAAAATAGTGCAAAAAACATTGGGAGAATATTTCTTTTGGGTGTATTTTGGTTCGTCTTTTTTACTTTTGTCAGCAAGGTAAAATTCTTACATATTGACACATCCACTGCATCTTCATTTGAAATTATCAGTTATGGTAACAAACATGATGCTTGTGGCCCCCTCCCAAAAGATTATCAAGTCATAGATCTAGTCATACTAACAAATGCTCCACCAAGTAATTTGATACATTTAGCAATCATAAGGCACAGACAGCATGACTAATCTTCTCCACATTTAGTGTAAAGAATCAGTACTGTTACACCTAGCAGTCACATGAATATCAGGAATTATTCCATTGTCATAATAATTCAACAAATGAACATACTAGGAACTGACCATGTGATATATATTGTATCGGTTATGTTTTCACTTCACTAACTACCTAGAAAATTTAATTTACGGTCATCCAAAAGTTAACGATGATGATAAATGCTACAGCTAGACCCAGGGAGAGTAAGATATCTTTAACATTGTTCAGACAATTGAGAAAAGGGCACAGAGACAAATGTTAGCCAAAATAATTATGAACAATTTTAAAGTTTATTAAATCTAAAATAAATTTTAGTCAAACAAAGCATGAAAGTTTGACCAAAATTTCTCCAGCTGGTTTATCGAAGAGTCTACGAGAGTATTGCGACATTAAATACCCTGGCAGATAAGTGCATTTTCTCACCTAAGAATTAAAAGGGATTTATAATGTCTTCCTGCTAGTGATTTATATAAATAAATTCCAGTTTCCTTTATTTAGAGATTTCAAAAGAAAATGATTTTGCACGGAAGTCAACAAACAACACAGATGAGCTTTCCTTAGCCCAGAAAAAAAACATTGGTGGAACATGAATGTCAAATGCCTGCAAATGCTCATGAACAATCACGTTTAAGACTGTCAAGATCGATTCCAGCAAAAGAAAAAAAGTTTATGGTATTACATAATCTGAAACATAGGAAAACCAAAATCTCTACTGACTAAGAAAAACAACAATATGGCCAATAAATCGCTAGCTAAAAGATTTACAATCTGCAGGAAATGCAAACCAAGATTGTCTAAATTAATTTCAATAAAAAAAGGAACAGGTGAATTAAAAAGAAACCTAATTATATCTGCCCAAACATTTATCAAGCGTTAGTATATAAAAAGAGAAAAACACTAAGCATATAAAATATAAACTCGCAATACACTCTGGGATAAATAAATTTAAAATATGAAAACTTAAAACTAAAACTTCACTACATGTAATAATAAAAAAACACATAAGAAAGTAATTAAAGATATTTAAGTGATTATACATAATTTTTTATAGGTACATGTTTTTTATATTAAGCTAACATAGAGATTTAAGCCCTGGTTATAATATGAAAATGTTCATTTACCTCAAGGCATAATGTCTGTCCAGCTGATTTCTTCCAGTAGGATAGGCAAAGTTCAAGTCTGCATAGAGTTTTTGCGGTGGTTTTGAGTTCTATTTCTTTGGTCAGGAGTTTGAAGGCAATGCTTAAGATCAGATCTGGACTAGGCTTTTACACCATGTGCATGCTGTTACAATTATGGAGATTTGGGGTTCATCTTTGGATTGATTTAGCACTGCATAATGTTAAGATTTCTCATGGTGTGTATTTTGGCATCCTGGATGTACAGTCACTATTTCCAATAACTAATTGTATTTACTTCTATTAGCAATTAGCTAAGCACATCTTCCTTGGCACAGCAAACAACAGATATTATTAGCAGACTGTAGAAATCCAACTTCAGCGATCTGCGTTGCGCAATTAGCAAATATAAAAATTAGAACAGCAATCTGAATAAGAATCACAATAAGAATAACAAGCAGAATAATAATTCAGACAAAAACCTGAGGCTATTTATGTGAATTGTTATCTCCTACCTAATCTTTAATTAAAAGTTTTGACCAGGGAAAATCTCTAATTCCCGCTTAATTTTAATCTTAAAAAAAAGAAATCCAACCAGGGCTCTTATTTATTTTCAAGCATTAATTAAATTTAAGTAAATGAGAAAATAAGTCTCAGCTTTTAAAATAGATTAAATCAACAAAATAAAAAGAAACTTGATTGCAATCAAAACATTTTTTAAAATTAAAATGCTTTTACAAATAGATTAATATACTTTGCTTGCTTTTAATTACTGTAATGAAAAAACAACAAACATCAAAAGAAAATTATTTTAAACTAAAATCTATTGAAAAAGTAAAATCACAGAATTTTAAAATCTAAACAGATATGTGTGATATTGCACATTACTTTTAATACATAATAAAAATAACATATACAGTATTCTTTTTAAATCTTTATAAATATAAATGTTTTAATTTCAAGATGGTTGCCTTTGAAGTGGATATCACCAGAAGAAGCAACTGGTTCTGCATCCACGAGAAGCCATAATTTATCAATGCATGGACAGCTGAAAACTGCAGCATCGTAATTTTCAAAAATCAAATATTTCAAAATCACACACCATAAAACACAATCTGACACTAACCAAACACTCCAAAGGATGCACTTAAACATCTTTTCCCTATACAATTGCTTCCAAACTCAGTGTAATGTTTTTTTTCTTCTTCACTCTTTGACAAAATAATTTAAAATTATGAGCATTGCATATGCACTTAATGCCTTCTTTATTGTCCACTAGAAATGCACCCCCTCCCACATTGCCTATCTGGAGATTACTATATAAAAGATGCTGGAACCTTTTGTGTACATATTACTCTAAGCAGCAGATCTTGGACACCTTTATGAAAACCTAGTCATCAATTGTTGAACACATGAGGCTCTACACACTACCTCCCCTTTTTTTGGCTATTATACAGTAAATTCAAAAACATTTTGTCT
This sequence comes from Epiperipatus broadwayi, assembly GCA_028023455.1. Classification (NCBI taxonomy): domain Eukaryota; kingdom Metazoa; phylum Onychophora; class Udeonychophora; order Euonychophora; family Peripatidae; genus Epiperipatus; species Epiperipatus broadwayi. Next base: position 1,857,787 of record JAQFVV010012416.1, on the reverse strand, counting down.
TATTTGAGTCTATTATTTTTCATGTATAATTAGTAGAGATATTATTGCAAATGCAAACAGATAAAAATAAACCCAACATGCTATTAAATTTACTGCTTGGCAGAAGAGAGATACATATGTGTCCTACATCTGGTTTTCAAACCTGAAGTCAAAGGGTATATCATCATCATCAACCATTATCAATCCACTGCAGGGTGAAAGTCTCTCCAAGTTCAATCCAACTTCTCTGATCTTTAGCTTCTCTTCTCCATATCACCCCTGCACACTTTCTTATTTCATCCATTCAACTTGCATGTGGTCTCTTTCTGGGTCTTTTACAATCTCTTGGAATCCAATTAGATTATATAATGATACTAGAAAAGTCAACATTGAGAAGGGTGTAAGACAGGGTGACTCCTTATCTCCAAACCTTTTTACAGCAGTGCTGCAAGAAGTATTTTGTGGATTAAAATGGGAAGCTAAAGAAGTGAAAGTAAATGGAGATTATTTAAGTCATTTAGATTTTGCAGATGATGTAGTTGTTTTTGCAAATAATGCTTTAGAGCTGCAGGAAATGTCACAGAAATTATTAGATGAAAGTAGGACTAAAGATAAATGTTAAAAAGACTAAAGTAATGTTTAATAGATTTTCTCAAAATATGAAAATAAAGATTGATTATGATGAGTTAGAAGAAGTTAGCAGCTACATATACTTTGGTCAGAATTATTAATACAGATGGAAACATAATGGATGAACTTAATCATAGAATTAAACTTGGTTGGAGTGCTTTTGATAGAAATAACTTGATAGCTAAAAAGAAATATGCCTAAGTGTTTGAAAAAGGTTTTTAATAAATGTGTTTTACCAGTTCTTACTTATGGATCTGAGACTTGGACACTTAATAGAAGAGCAATATGTAGACTTCAGACCACTCAAAGAAATATGGAGAGATGCAGGTTGGGATTAAGAAGAAGAGATCGAAAATGCAATATATGGGTAAGAACAAACAGATGTTACTGATCTCATTGAAAGTGTATATATAAGCATTTATATTGTGATTGGGTTGAATGGAATAATAAAACCCATGTATAAAAAAAACTTAGAAAATAGTTTAAATAGGTTTTAGTAAAAAATAAACAGAATTAGAATATTGATGTTGTGGTACTACGGTTTTTAAAATGGGCGTAAGTAAAATGAAATAAAACATTAAATGAATATAAGTTATGCATCGTACATATTCTGTATCCATGCTAAAATGACAATGTACAGACGAATTGTTTCAGTAACCAATTTCAACATTGCACAAAATAATTGTAAAAAAGAGGAGTTTTATTGTATACTGATATTAATATGGAATGTTATCAGAAAATCTTACTGTGTAGATAACAATAGAAAACCTTTGTGAGCAAGATTATTATTAAGTTTGTTTAAGATTATTTTTTATGACAATTTACTTTTAATCTGCAGCTATATATAGAGAGGGAGATCTTTATTTTATGCTTTAGCTCAATGCAAATACTTTTTTTTATGTATGTGCTCAATTTCGCATCATACTTATTCTTCTGCTTTCCATTATTTTTGCTGTCTTTGTTATTAACGGAAACAAAATTAAAATCATATCTTTTTTTAGTTTTTTTTTTTTCATGCTAAAGATGTTACACATTTGTCAATGCGTTGGTGGCCTAGTGGTTAGCATAGCTGCCTTCCAAGCGGCTGGCCGGGTTCGCTTCCCGATCAATGCATTTGACTTACGAAAAAAAAGATGTTATACATACAACTTTTGCTGCAAATAGTACCAAACAGATCTATTCTATTTTTAAATTCACATCTGGAATACTTTCTAGGGGTGTTTTAAATTTATTATTTCTTCGACTTATTCTGAGGATATTCCACTTTTGAGTTAAAGCAATGAAACAGTGATATATCTTTGTTTCCCTATTTCTCCTTTTAACTGTGTACAATTTATCCTAATTATTTTCATCAATCTCTACTCGAAAAATAAGTATTCATCACTCTCCTTCACTTATACATTCCAACTCTTATTTTTTTATCTTCAAAGTTCCTATTTTTGTACCAAATAATTTATTTGTTAATTATTTAGTATATGGATTTTTTAAATTTTTTAAACAGCTTAATTATTAACAAAATACCATAAAGAAACCTGCAGAAATTCCAACCAGGAGATAGGATCATTATTTATGGTTTTATTAAGCCCATCAATCAGTCATTATAGTATATCGTAAAATTAATAGTCATTAACTATGTGGTTCGTGGTTTTTGTTAGTTCGTATTCTTTATAGATTGATGGCGATTAAGTTTCATTTATAAAACAGATGACTGTGATTTATCCTGAATCTATTATTGATGAGAGTCCAGTAATGTCTGGGGAAATCAAATTCCATCTGGCTAGTAATCACTGTTGGATCCAAGAAAAACAAATTTGTGTTAAATTTCATAATTTTTCAATTGTAGATTCTTGATTAATCATCCACAGAGAGGATCTTAATTTGAGGCAACATGCGTATTTGATACATTTTTATTCTTATATATTTTTAAACTATTATTTATTCATGTTTATAATTCTTTGTCCTTTTTTTTAAACCTACGTATCCCCCCCCCCCACCTCTCATAATTATATACTTGAAATAATTTGAATATTTAAAGCGTTTCAAGCTGTTATTATTATTTATGATTACTACCGCCATCTTTCGCGATTTTAACGAATGATAAAAGATCATATTATTTTACTGCTGTACTAGTTAATTTTAAAATCCCATTTCTTTTTTTTTTCATTTTGCTTATTTGGCAACTAAACCGGGAAATTTTTGCTCATAAATATCTATTATTTATTTATTTAGAAATTCGTTACCAAAAATATTGCTTGATAATTTGTGTGTGTTTTTAAGAGAAATAATTCATACCGTAATTGTTATTTAAAAGTTGAGGAAATGTATTGCGTTGGTGGTCGAGAGGTCAGCGCGACTGCCTTGCACTTGCAGGCATTTGCTCGGGTTGCGGGTTCGCGTCCCGGCCGATGCTATGACACTTAAAAAAAAAAAAGTTTAGGAAGTAAGATGTTTATGGCCTGTGTCTTAATAATCATACATAAGTGTGAGCATAAATGAAGTAATTTGCATATGAAAATGGAAGTAATTAAAACAATTATTTTATAATAAATAGAGATATGTGCCTGCAACGTTTGTGCATCATCCTATCATATCTGTGACATGGTTTCGAATCCGGCCGAGAAAAAAAATCAGCAGGTTTTAAGATTTTTGTGAGTGGAGGGAAGTAACTGACCCACAATCATCTTAGTTTCATAAAAACGCTAAAAATTCTCACTACCAGATAATTTGCAAGTCTGGTTAAGAACAATCTTTTTTCATTATTTCACTATGAAGGCTGTTGGACAGTCCTTTATCATGCAGTAGTGTTTTGCTGTACGTTTATCTTTATATGCTGATATATATATACTATTCATAATTTTCTGTTCTATATTTGTTTTTTAAATAATCATATGTTAATTGCAGAGGAGGCTTATAATTTCGAGTCTCAACAAGCACACAGTACCATTCAAATAACAAAATTGAGTTGTTTTTTTCTTTAACTTTGGAATCACCCATTCCACAGACGCATTAATAGATGCTCACGTGCTTTTACATAGTCTTTAAGTTCAATAGCTTACAAATGTAATTGTAAATGATCTAATTTTACTTTGCAAAATGTTTATCTTAACTTTAATGTGGAACATTTCATCTGCCTGTCATACTGTAATTTGAGAGTTCGAATTTGGCTACATGAATTCGGAAAAAAAAAAGTTTTTTAGGTTGCAAGCAGTTGTAGATTTTTTCTTTTATGTAATCCGACTAATTGTTGAGTATTTCTTAATAAAAAGATATTGTTAATTAATTAGGAAGAGTAGGAACAATTGCTTTCACTGTATCTGTTATAATCTTGAGTAATCAATAGATACCAAATGATAGGGCTATTGTATCATTATCCCTGCTTGCAGTAAGCTGTTCTGGAGTTGTAAAAAAAAAGAATTATTTCTAACAGCACATTTTAAATGCAGAAATTATTAAGTGATGCTCGTTGATATATATATATGTATGCCACAGTAGCCAAAAAGTGAAGTGTCTACAGTTATTGTAAAACTGAAGATGTAAAAATATCTCATTATCGGCCTATTGTTACATATGTAAATTGACTCGAATTCAAAAGATAAAGATGTTGAATTTTAGGCTATCAGTTTAATAGTAGAAAAAGATTAAAGACTGTTGTTGTATATGAGATATATATAGTCTAGGAAACTCATATGCATTAAATCCAAGATTTTTTACTGAAGGTTATAAGTCAGAAACTAGGCTAGGAATATAATTATTAGCACCAGATATATAGCAGAAATCCTTATAGGATCAACTTTCTTTTCATAATCTACAACAATGTGTGTTAACTTTGTGGAGATCACAGCTGATCTGAGAGACATAAGCAAATTTTTTTTAAATATTGTTACTTAATCATGAATAGAGATATGCACTTGCATGTGACTGATATTAAGCCATACCATTTAAGACATCAGTTTGGTTATGGATTTTGTAATTGTGTGTGATATCCAATAGTAAATTATATCTCTCAAACTCCAACGTTATTGTTGGCGTATATGTGAAAATAAATTCTAGATTGTAAATAAATTTAAAAATCATGTATTTTATTATATAGATTTGCAATGTTTTTTGATTTTTTTTCCACATTTGAATCCATACTCATAATGAATATATATCTAGAATACAAGCTACTTCTGCTATAATTTTTTGACCATGACTTTTTTTATTATATTACTTACACATCTCCAGATAAGATGTTACTAAAATTCGGCAAGAAAATTAGCATCCTTAGTCAAAGAATCAAATATCTACAAACCCTTCAAAATATTAAAATAATCCCATTGCTGCAAAATCAAAATTAACTATACAATTTACAACCATGAGAGAATTCTTGTACAATCACAGCTCATTCTCCTTAATAATGTTACTAGCTGTGAAAGCGCATTGAAAAAGGAGACGAAATGCCGACACAAAATTTGTCTAACACAGGATCATCTTCATCAACCATTATTAATCCTCTGCAGGATTAAGGCCCCTCCAAGTTCAATCCATCTCCGATCTTTAGCTTGTCTTCTCCACATCGCCCCTGCACACTTTCTTATTTCATTCACATGTGGTCTCTTTCTGTGTCTTTTACACTCTCTTGGAACCCAGTTTAAGATTTAAATTATCCATCTATTATCATCTCTTCTAGCAATATGTCCAGCCCAACTCCATTTCAGTCTTGTAATTTTTTCAATGAGGTCATTAACACCTGTTTGTTCTCTTAAGTATATATTGTGTTTTTGATTTCTTGTTACTCCTAATATGCATATCTTCATACTTTTTTGGGTGGTCTGAAGGCTCAGTATTGCTCTTCTATTAAGTGTCCAAATCTCAGATTCATAAATAAGAACTGGTAAAACACATTTATTAAAAACCTTCCTTTTCAAACACATAAGCTTATTTCCTTTTAGTATCAAGTTATTTCTATCAAAAGCACTCCAACCAAGTTTAACTCTATGATTAATTTCATCCATTATGTTTTCATCTGTATTAATAATCTGACCAAGGTATTTGTAGCTGTTAATTTCTTCTAACTCATCGTAATCAAATTTTTATTTTCATACTTTGAGAAAATCCATTGTTCATTACTTTAGTCTTTTTAACATTTATCTTTAGTCCTACTTTCCTTCATCCATCTGATAATTCCTGCAACTCTAAAGCATTATTTGCAAAAGCAACTATATCATCTGCAAAATCTAAATGACTTAAATAATCTCTATTTGTTTTCACTTTTTTAAGCTTCCCATTTTAATCCACAAAATACTTCTTGCAGCACTGCTGTAAAAAGTTTTGGAGATATGGAGTCATCCTGTCTTACACCCTTCTCAATGTTGACTTTCCTAGTATCATTATGTAACTGTGAAATGCAACATTTCTCTAAAGCTAAGTATTAAATTTATAAACAAACCCACATTAAAAGTGATTTAAAGAAATTTCATTTTATAAGAGAATTACTTTAGTTATAATTTTTGTAACTACAATAGTTTTTTTTTTTCTTTTTACTATTATATAGCATCGAATGTATGTGAAATATGTGTGGAAGTTACTGGAAATCTCCATTGAGTTATATACAAATTAATACAGTTCCATCAATAAGCAAAAAAATACAGAAATGACCCCATCTATATTTAAGCTTAGATCATATATAAACATTCAATTTGATGATGTGTTACAACACATAGCTGGAATTCTATGTATTAGTGTAATTGCAAGACAATTGTTAGTCTATGGTGATTCCAGAATAATTTATGGCTGGTTGTCCCGAAGTACAATTAGGCTCATTCTATATTCTTTCATTTATTGATCGAGTAATTTCTGCATAAATATTATACAATCTGTAATCTATAATTTTAAATAAAAAAGCATGTTTTCATTGTTAATGTTATGACCATAGTATATTTGGTGTTCTGCAAATTTTTCTTATGATCAGAAATGATTTGTGACTTTGAAAAGATTAAGAATGGCCTATTTGCAAATACAGGGGGAAATGGCAGTGCATATTTCTTGTTCTTTTGTATAATTTCTTGCAATTCGTATGCCATATTCTTCTTTTTGTCTTGAGTCTACAGTTCTGCATTGTGAAATTTATAAGATTAATTGACTTTAACATATATAAGTTTAAAAGTAATAAAATTCCACTATTTTGTTTGGGTGATATTTACGATTTTGTTTTAAAGATCTCAGATGTATGTATTCCGAAACAACACTTAATCTTCCGTTAACTAATTCTACAGATTATGAAATATTTTTCATTTACATAACAACAACTCCCATCCCAAATATGTAATGTCATTTGTGGTTTAAAATGGTGGCCTCCAAAATAAAATCTAAAGAGTTCTAGATTTATTTTCAGCTGAGAAACCCGCAAAAAAGTCTTAATTTGGTCAATTGGGGGAATCTAATATACTTCAGTCCATTACTTAGATGTCTGAATATCACAAGATAGCCTGAATAAAAAAAACATATGATTGTTTTTTATTAGTATGGGATTGAAATTAGCGTCCACTTTTTTTTTTTATTAAATTGGACTTTTGAGTACTTCATTTAAGTAGCTCATTTATCGCTGAAAGCAAACTGAGAGGACCATAATTTTTAGTATTTTTTTTTGCTTCATTGTTAAACGGTAATATCAACTACGCATTTTTTTGTAGTTATCTGGCATAACCTATTCTTTATTTATTTTGTCAACACTTTTTCAGTAATTTTTCTACCTTCTTCAAAATTCTCATAACGATTTTTAGCATTTTTCTTCGTGGAATATGTTGAATTAAAGTAATGCTACTATCATTGTAAGAATTGCTTTGTTTTCATTTTTAGGTATTTCTGTGTGCTTCTACTCACTTAAGATTTTATTCCTGTTTTTAGTCTCTCTGTCAATTTTTATTCTGAAAGGAACTTTCTTCCAAATAAAAGCCTCATAAACGTAAAATCTTATTTTTTTTTATTAAGTTGATGTTTGTGTCTTTTGAGTTTTTTTATTCTTTGTCTAGATTTCTTTCTTTCTTTTTTTTTTTGCCATATCTCTACTGTTTAGTAGCACAAATATTTTTTCTGAAATCTGCAATATTTTATTCTTGTGTATGTATTATTAAAAAATTATTTTCTATTTCTTCTTTTCTGCATTTATTGCCTTATTTCAGTAGAAAATGTACTCTTCAGTCAGTTCTTTTTCCTCTCTATCTGCCTGCTGCTATTAGTACAAAATATCCTGTAACATAGTTGATATATCACTTAAATCTCGGACATGTTCAGAATATTTTAACTTATATTTATTTGTAAGGTTTAGTTTAAATATGACTAAATCATTCTGAATGTTAAGAATATTTAATGTAATTACTATCTCTGTTAATAGGTTTTAGATATATTTTGTTTTTTATTTCCTAGTTTCACATTTATACATCTATTTTGCTAATTGATGATGATGATTGCCTTGAAAGCAATTAAATTTATTTAACTTTAAATACATTTTTTGTTGGTCAAAATGTAATACAATTGTATAGTATCTTTATTTAACATTTCTTTATCCATTGCCTTCTTTAATTTTTTTTAAAAATCATAATATATATATTTTTTCTCTGCAAATTCTACATCTGTACATTTTGTTTATTTTTATCTAAATCTATCCCTAACATTTTCATCTTTTAATGTCTTTTGAATTTTAGCATTAAAATTTTCCATGATAGTTATTTAAAAGTATTCAATATGTGTATGTCAAAGTTATCTAGTTCTTCATCAAATGATAACTTATTTGGGAAAATTTGAATTATTGGTTACTTGATATCTTCTACTTATTCAAATAATTACATTTTGCAACTGTGTCTGATATACCATCAATTTTTAAAAAATGTTGTTTTTTTTTAAAATCTTTATTTTTAACAAATATCATTTGATACTAGTACTTTAAAGTATTATTTTTATATAAATTGTTTTTTTATCTTCCAATTTTGCAAAGTCTGACTGTTTTATGTTGTTTGTATTCAATAGTTTAGTGCACTGGTAGAGTGCCAAACCTTTGGACATAAGACTCTTGGCTCAATTCAAGCCATGGCACTTCCAGAAGTCAAACTGTTTATGAACTCCTCAGTAATAATGAATCCATTGATTTTTTTTTTTTTTGTATTTAATGACGTTTAATTCAGATATATATATATATGTATCAAAAATAAGTCATAGATCACATGACCCTATTCTCTTAAGCTTTTAAGTTATAAACAATGAGGATTGCCAATTTCTCAGCGAGCTTTGTGATAAATGCTTAGCTAGAGAAAGCATTTAAAATATCTCTGTCAGGACCCCCCCCCCTTAAATCTCTGACCATGGCTTCATGCTCTGGCACTTCTCAGAGAGGTGCTAGGATAGGTTCAGACACTAGATCTAAAAACACCAACCCAAAGTCAGCATTTAACTAAAAGTTATTTATTGAGTGGAAAATCTCAAATTTTCAGACACCCTACATGTCTTCAAACCCAGCTATCCAACTCAAATAGCTATATGGGGCTCTCATGTAATGCTGGCTTGAGAGCCCATATAGCTATTTGAGTTGGATAGTTGGATTTGAAGACATGTAGGTGTCTGAAAATTTGAGATTTTCCACTCAATAGATAACTTTTAGTTAAATGCTGGCTTTGGGTTGGTGTTTTTAGATCTAGTGTCTGAACCTACCTAGCACCTCTCTGAGGAGTGCCATAGCATGAAACCATGATCAGAGGTTTGGGGGCGTCATGGTAGATATTTTAAATGCTTTTTCTAGTGTATCGGGTCGCACCGCTGAAACCACTTACTTATACGTATATATAAGTTTTGGCCAGTTTCAAACTCCTTCATAATACATTTATAATCTTATAAAGGTTACGTGAACGAACCAGCACATTCGAGCAAAATGGGAGATCTTATTGATAGCTTTAACTATCAACAATGGCCCATCTCGGCTGCTAGATTCAAACCCCTATTATCCAAATACTTTATTTGTTTTGGGGTAAACCCCGAGGCGCCAGTTAATCTGAAGACTAACGTATTTGGGCAGTAGGCTCATAATCCAGCGCTCGAAACATTCCCTAAAACTAGCTCAGTCTAATTTTAATTCAATAACAAAATTATACAAATTAGTGGTGGAAGGAATTAATAAAAAGTTGGTAAAAAGAATTGACCGACAAATAAAGTTTAAGTTTTAAAGACAATTTATTAACTAACATTAAATAATTTTAAACATTCTATAAATTTAATATAATACACACACATTTTAAATTAACATTTCTAAACTAGTTTAAATATTCTTGTAGATTTTAATAGTAGAACACTGGTATTTATATAATTTAACAAATAACACTGATATAATGATCACGCACATATTTACTCATATAGCATTCACAAATAAAATAATAAAGCATTAATAGCATTTGAAACTTAAACACACATATCCATAGTTCATTTTATGTATGATAAAGTTCATATAATTTGAATCTTGAATATTTACGAATTACAGTGGTGGCTATTACGTATAAATGATAATAAATAAAGGTTTACCTAAGATTTTTGGTAACATGGATATGGCTTGTTGTTGGCTGCTTCTGCTGCTTCTGATGGATTATGTCTAACCGGTTAGATTTGAACGTTTCTTGAAGAGATTTTATGCAGATCCATTGGCTTTATTCTTGAAGACAGTTGAACGTTTGACGGAGGATTTCTGAGTTGTTATGCAGACATTATTTCACAGGCAGGTTTTGATGATCTTGTTGGACTAAAAAGGCTGGAGCACGAGCGTATATTTCCAAAAGCTGCTCAACAATGCATGTTTGTTTCTGGATTCATAATAAAAATACACTGTTATCAAGACTGTCACTGCAAACTAGACTGAATAAAACTCTTAACTGATTGTCCGATAAAATATTACGGATTTATACTGACGAAGTGTTTTCCTTTTGATATCCTCCGGCAAATATCTGTTGTCGAAATTCTTTAGCAATTAATCCTATGACAACGTGTTTTTTGATTGATTGTTTAACCCTTTAACCGCTAATTATATTATTGGTTGTATGAGGTAAAAATCAAATCTTTTAATTGGCCAACTCACAAACTGAAGACAAAGCCTATTGTTAAAACATATTCGCCTATAATATTAAATTCAACTCAGATACGTTTATAAAAAGTATATTACTAATTTTTCAGGTTATGAAAGAGAACGAAAGTTCTTTCAAAAATAAATTGCTATTTATTTATTATAAAATATATTCAATTTCGGCAAATATAAAGTGAATGTCTAAACAAAAAAGTGCTGACGCAAATGCTTTTTTTCAATTTTACATTCTGGAAAAGTAAAGATTTCTTTTTGCTAAATCTTAAATATTTTTACTAAAATCTTCAATATTTTTCGAAAATAATTTTGTTTTTTTAGAATATTTTTTAAAAAACCATTTTAATTTCTCATTTTATATTTTTTTAATACTTAAATTACATTCAAAATGAAAATCTCAGCGTTTTTCTTTATTTTCTTTGATCAGGCGGTTTCTTTGTTCTTTCCAGCCAATCAGAATGTCTTTTTCGGCTGACAGCCAATCACCGACAAGGTTCTTCTTTGTTTAGTTTTAAATGCGGTTTTTTTGATTTTTTACTTGTAAAATAATTCGGAAGAGGGCACCATCTTACAGAACTTTTAAAAACCTAATCAGTAACTGTCAAACGAATATTCTACCATTAAAACTAGCAGAATTAGAGTGACGTCAGATGTCGACGAGATGCCTCGTAAGAGGCGGTTGAAGAATTAATTAGTAGTAGCTATTTCAAAATGTGTTGTTTTCATATCTTTAATTAGTAGCGCACCGCTGTGGTTTTTTTTTAAATATATTTTTCATTTATTTATAATATTTAATACTGATACATTTATTTTACATTTGCACGCACATATATAATTTTATTCTACACATCAAAACTAGTTTTAATACTTTTTCTTCTTTAATTTAAATGAAGAGATTTATATATTTTTTTTTTAAAGCTTCTAAATTGTATTTCAACTAATAATAATAAACTCTTTACTTTCTTTTTATAAAACCTTCAGTTTAACTTTAATAAATTCCCCTTCACACTTTTAATCAATTATTTTTCAACTTTTATTTCAACTCTTTTTCGGAAGATTTTTTTGTTTTAATAATTTTTTAAGGACAAAATTATTTTATATACATGTGCTAATTTGGCCTTGGCACATTACACCCCCCTCCATTTTAGAGTAAAATGCATCATTTTTGACCATTTTATCTCTTGCAATTTTAATTCTTGATTCTAAAGATTTATTAATTTATTATTTTAGATAATTTCTACACATGTGTATACGTGCAGCATAATTCTACACCTACTAATATTCTAGATATCGAGTTATTACTGGACTTGCTTACAGGGAATCTATAATAAATAAGTCCCTTTTTGCACTCAATCATAAGGTGCAGCAGTACCAAGAAAATAACCTAAAAGGATATCTGGATAAATATATTTAAGATACACATCATAAGGTATCGTATTTACCGAATATTACCAATGTATGTGCGCGTATATACACATGTATACTTACACGCTCTTAATATACCTTAGATTGACTTTATATTTGTATTTATCTTTCAATATTATTTTTAAATACACATGAACATTACTTACACTATTTATTTATATTACAATATTATTTATAACCCTTACGAAACATTATTTAAAATATTTATTTACACTAATCTTATAATATTATTTGTAAATCATTACGAACATCTTTATTTAACATGCGTGTATTCAATAAACAAAAAAAATCTATTAGTTTATCACGAGTCACTTTTTATTATTATTTACCTTAGATTTATTTACGCTTATTTATTTAACTTGATTTTATCGATTTTATTTTAACTATTTGACCTACTTATTTATTTATGAACATTTTTCTTAATTAATATGTGCATTGATCACTTTTCCTAAGTATTTACCACTTCAAATTCTTATTTTTTTAGAGTGCATTTTTAGTTTTTATTTTCATCATTAGGTAATAAATGTAATGTTAAGAGAAGTAGGCAGCAAAGTATAAGGCAATTCAAACACACAGATAAATTTTGTGCTGATTTAAACCAACTTTTAATTTCTTGCGGAAGTCGTAACTACAGCATGGGCATTTTTGTGCACAACGGATCATGAACAGGGACTTTAAGATTGCGAATGGCAGAACTATCTCTACTGCACATTCAACTTACTAAAATATTTATTTTAGTTGGTTACTGGGAATTTTTCCTCCAGATTTATTAACTTTTATATGCCAGGACTTTTCTACTGGCGCATCATCATCAGTATTATTTATTTTTTGCACTACCCATCTGTAGAACAAAGTCACCGCAAGAAAAGGCTTAATCCAACAAAAGTCAGGCCTGGAATTTATCTCCTTGCCCAAATACTCGCACACACCTCAATCCTAATTTAATACACTTTTTTTTTAAAACTTTATTTGATAATGTTTTATTTTCATTAATACGTTCATTATACACTTAATTATTTCATTTTTACTTTTAAAGCGTTATTTTTACTCTCTTTTTTTTTAAAAAAAATTTTTTTCATTTTGCTTGTCTATTTTGATTTTACACATTTTGTTTGCGTCACACTCCGCTACGTTCTAGACTTATGAGCTGGGATATCAATATAATCAATAAGACATAATCGAGGGTTTTGACATAAATTGTTTTATTATTTTTACTCTCCCCCTTTTTTTTTTTTTTAAAAAAAAAAAATTTTTCATTTTGCTGGTCTATTTTGATTTACACATTTATTTTGTTTGCGTCACGCTCTGCTATGTTCTAGACTTATGAACTGGGATATCAATATAATCGATAAGACATAATCGAGGGTTTTGACATTTACACATTTATTTTGTTTGCGTCATGCTCCGCTATGTACTAGACTTATGAACTGGGATATCAATATAATCGATGACATAATCGAGGGTTTTGACATAAATTGTTTTATAGATGCTTTGACATTTTAAACTCTAAGATCGTTATTTTATTTTACTAAAACTAACTTTAATCATTTTTAATTATTCAAACTATCTTGATACTCGTTTTTACATTTATTTCCTTAAACTTTGTTAAACATTTTCCATTATTCCGAGTCCATGGTGATTATAAACTAGGTCAAGCCGGCAAATCCGTCAGATTACATATTTTTAATTTTTGTCTGGCGGTTCTTTCTTTCTTTCTACTAACTCACTAACATAAATGATACTCCATGTTCTCACTTCTATCTCTCTATTAAAATCTATTTTATCTCTTTCTCTTTCTGTTTTATTTTCTGCCTTGTAAATAAGAAAACCTTTAAGCTTCACAGACCTCCGCCGTATTTTTCCTAACCGTGAATATTTTTTTCTACGCTTTCTTTTTATTTTAAATCTACGTTTAAAACAAATGCGAACTTTTACTTTAACCTTTTTAACTTTTTGTAAAAACTTTTCAACGCTATCTTCTACCTTGAACTTATGTCTCTCTTCTATTTCTTGATCTGCATTTGTTTCTACTTTCTCTGTAGCAACGCTATCTGATTCTAATTTAATTTCTATTTCCAAACTATTATATTTACCACTATCTGACTCTACTATCTCTTTGATGACCTCAACTTCCTTATTTTCTTTGACAAAATCTACTTCTACGATCTCTTGATTTTTTACTTGTGTTTTAATCTCTTCTATTTCTTCCCTAATTTCTTTTATTTTATTTTGGCCCCTTTTGATGTGGTCCTTTAACTTTTCAAGCATTTCAGCTTGCCCTTCCAATTTACTCTTCATTTCATTATTTGGATTTTTAAGCTCTTCGGCTATTTTTTTATATGCTTCGGCTGTTTTTTTTTGTTTTTCAAACATGCTGGTTAGTAAAGCTATGATTTCCCTTTTTTCCTTGTTAGGAATATTTTCTATATTTTTACCTTGAGCCTCCATTTTGGCTTGATTTCTTATCATTTATAATTTTAAACACTTTTTATCATTATTTTTAATACTGTATTTTATTCACTTTAATAAGTTTACTAATTATTATTTTATTTATTTTTTTCTAAACTGGAAATACACGCTGACTCCACCCCTCCTTTGTCCATTTTTCTCTACCCGATCTTAATGCTTTAACTCCGCCCAAACATCCACCTGTCTCTAATTTAACCTAATGATTTATTTTAACCAATGTAAATAGCACAAATCTCTCTTCATTTAAAGAAAACAAAGTTTTCGGTCAATTCTTTTTTTTTTTTAAAAAAAATTAAAATGCTTTAACATACATAATTTAGCTTTTGTATAGAAAAACTTTTTTTAAACAAAAAACAAAGCATTTATTTACTATTGTTTCTTAGGTCCAGCCCCAACGTTGGGAAAAACCATTTATGTACCGGGTCGAACCACTGAAACTCCTTACTTACACGTATATAAGTTTTGACCAGTTTCAAACTCCTTCATAATACATTTATAATCTTATAAAGGTTACGTGAATGAACCAGCACGTTCGAGCAAAATGGGAGATCTTATTGATAGCTTTAACTATCAACAATGTCCCATCTCGGCTGCTAGATTCAAACCCCTACTATCCAAGTACTTTATTTGTTTCGGGGTAAATCCCGGGGCGCCAGCTAGTCTGAAGACTAACGTATTCGGGCAGTAGGCTCATAATCCAGTGCTCGAAACATTCCCTAAAACTAGCTCAGTCTAATTTTAATTCAATAACAAAATTATACAAATTAGTGGTGGAAGGAATTAATAAAAGGTTGGTAAAAAGAATTGACCGACAAATAAAGTTTAAGTTTTAAAGACAATTTATTAACTAACATTAAATAATTTTAAACATTCTATAAATTTAATATAATACACACACATTTTAAATTAACATTTCTAAACTAGTTTAAATATTCTTGTAGATTTTAATAGTAGAACACTGGTATTTATATAATTTAACAAATAACACTGATATAATGATCACGCACATATTTACTCATATAGCATTCACAAATATAATAATAAAGCATTAATAGCATTTGAAACTTAAACACACATATCAATAGTTCATTTTATGTATGATAGAGTTCATATAATTTGAATCTTGAATATTTACGAATTACAGCGGTGGCTATTACGTATAAATGATAATAAATAAAGGTTTACCTAGGATTTTTGGTAACATGGATATGGCTTGTTGTTGGCTGCTTCTGATGGATTATATCTAATCGGTTAGATTTGGACGTTTCTTGAAGAGATTTTATGCAGATCCATTGGCTTTATTCTTGAAGACAGTTGAACGTTTGACGGAGGATTTCTGAGTTGTTATGCAGACATTATTTCACAGGCAGGTTTTGATGATCTTGTTGGACTAAAAAGGCTGGAGCACAAGCGTATATTTCCAAAAGCTGCTCAACAATGCATGTTTGTTTTGGATTCATAATAAAAATGCACTGTTATCAAGACTGTCACTGCAAACTAGACTTAATAAAACTCTTAACTGATTGTCTGATAAAATATTCTGATGAAGTGTTTTTCTTTTGATATCCTCCGGCAAATAACTGTTGTCGAAATTCTTTAGCAATTAATCCTATGACAACGTGTTTTTTGATTGATTGTTTAATTAGTCGTAGCTATTTCAAAACGTGTTGTTTTCATATCTTTAATTAGTAGCGCACCGCTGTGTTTTTTTTTAAATATATTTTTCATTTATTTATAATATTTAATACTGATACATTTATTTTACATTTGCATGCACATATATAATTTTATTCTACACATCAAAACTAGTTTTAATACTTTTTCTTCTTTAATTTAAATGAAGAGATTTATATATATATTTTTAAAGCTTCTAAATTGTATTTCAACTAATAATAATAAACTTCTTACTTCCTTTTTATAAAACCTTCAGTTTAACTTTAATAAATCCCCCTTCCCACTTTTAATCAATTATTTTTCAACTTTTATTTCAACTCTTTTTCGGAAGATTTTTTTGTTTTAATAATTTTTTTATGACAAAATTATTTTATATACATGTGCCAGTTTGGCCTTGGCACACTAGCTAAGCATTAATCACAAAGCTTGTTGAGGAATTGGCAATCCTCATTGTTTATATATATTTTTCTATTTGAAAATAAAGATTTTGATTCAAATTAAAGAGTACTTTGAACATGGAGCATTTATTAAAAATTGAAAATAGATTATTGATTTCAAAGAAGGAATAAAAATATACAGATAATTATACAAAATTCATGCATTCACAAGATTTTACCAAAATATTTATGTATAAATCAAAATAATGATAAACTTTTATGGGTATGATGTATTGAACTAAATCTTCTTTGAGTGATTATATTGTTAGAGATCATTATCATATTGATAACATTTTTATTATTATAAAAGTTTATATAATTTGAAACTCTGTGTTAAAATATTGAATATTTATCTCATCCTTTAATTAATAATTTTATATTTAATAAAGTTTATTCCTTTGCCAGTGAATACAATAAAGACTTTTTCTTTTAATGTGTCCCAGCTTTAGCCGGGAAGCGAACCCCGGGACAACTACTTGTAAGGCAGCTGTGCTAACCACTCGGCCACCAACGCTTGTTCTGTTTTTTTTTCATATGTCATAGCATCGGCTGGGAGGTGAACCCACAACCGTCTGCAACCAACTACTTGCTTGCGAGGCGGCTGCGATGACCTCTCGGCTAATAACGCTTGACTGTTTAGTAGAATGACTAACAAGTTCCATCACTTTGATAAAGAAGTAAAATGAATGTGAGCTAATGAAACATACTGTTTACCTTTTTTATTCTGTTAAGCTATATTTTTGTTCAAATTTAAAAGATAGAATAAAGACGATTTGTTTGCTGTTAATAATAATATTTTTCTTCAAAACATTAAATCCAACAGTATTTATACACAGTATATGTTTTATATATGCCAAAAACTAAAAGTTATTTTAAATGTCTTTTTTATTTTTCATTTTGAAGAATAAAATATAATCTGAATTATTAATTGTAACAAAAACGATAATTTGAGTTCATTTGAGATAAACTGTTAAAAAAAATGAATTTTTAAGGTTATGAGAAAATTAATATTATTTTCAGTTAAATCAAAAAGTGTTAAATGAATTGTTTAAAACATTGGCTAAAAGAGAAAGAAATCTGGAAGTTTAAAATAGTAATGTATTTTTCAATCGCTAAAGCAGTTATGAAATATCAAATGAGATAATGTATGATTGTAAAGTAATTATAATTAGAAATTAAAGTAATCAGTTTGTTGAATCTGGATGAGGATTGAATTTTGGGTGATGAGGGGTAGGAAAGAAGTTATTATAATGTTGTCTATTGTATATTTCTCTGCAGCCTATTAATTATGCTTTAGTGACATAATTTTAGGAATCTAATTTAACTGCATGTGTGGAAACCTAATGAAAAAATTAAATGATATTTAAACCCGTCTCATTCCTTGTTTTTTTTATTTATTTTTTATTGATTATGAACTAATATGCTGAATGTGGATATTTTAGAAAGTAAGCCATGGTCTCAGCACCCATATAAATATGTTACCTCCCATATCATCGGTGAAGGATACATTGTATTACAATGTGTTACATTTCTACGATTAGCTTTATTGGCACTCACTTGACCAACTAAATTAGAGACCATTACTCTCTAGATAAGAATGGCTAAATATCCACTTGCTGGGCACTATTAACTGGTGTGGGCCTATTTGGTGACCCAAATTTATCTAGACCTAATTTGAACTACTGGCCATGGAACATGGCTGGTGGATAGTGTAACTGCCACACTATGAGATTATTTTATAAAGTGATGAGACTGAAATTGGTTGCTAGATGTATGTATTGAAATATTTTATTTTAGTTTTAAGTAGAAAATTTAGGTTAAAGTGAAATTTAATAATGCTTTGAATTTAGTTTATGAAAAACCATGTATAATTATTATGTCATCTTAATAGAATTGAAGTTATTGAAATAAAATTAATTAAACTATTGTTTAGTGTATTTTATTCCATCAACAATTTATATGTTGGGCAGGTTTTTTTTTGTCAAAATCTCCATTAATGTTCGTTTGTATTTAACTATTAAAATTAGTAGTCTTTCAAATTCCGATATTTTCTATTGCTGTACCTGATGAGCTCATCCCTTCACTTCTCTAGAAAAGTCTTTATTTTTATACTAAAATTTAGACTTGATTTCTTTTTAATTTAAATTTACAAATGAAAAATTTTCTAAAAAATCACATTTGATCTTTTTATATATTTAAATACTGACATCAATGTTGTTTGTCTAAATACTCTTTCAAAAAATGAACAAATTATTTTTTATTGTATTTTTTAGTGCAAATGAATGAATGTAAATTTGTGATAAATCTATTAAATTCTAATTTAAAATCTGATATTTGAAAATATTCTAATGAGTCGATTTTGACATTGGTGATGTTGACAATGAGTTTCACATGGAGCTTCATCAAAAAGGAAAATACCCTTACAATAAATCTTTTCTTAGAGAACAGTAGAGTAAATTCAATTGATATTTGCTGATTGGCCATAAAATACTGATCTCTTCAGATTTTTTTTCACTTTAAAAAATCATTATAATATAAAATTCTTAAGCTAATGTGAGTTATGATATTAGTAAAGCAGTGTTCTAAAGTGATGAAACAATCACACTTTTTATGAGGGTAACCCCAAATGATTTTTAATGAATGTGAGAGTTATCAAGTTAATCTAATGTGGCGTATGTGAGTATTAAATGACAGGACAGCTTATAATGACCCAACTTTAATTAGCTTTTAAGAGTTTAGCAAATAAAAGAAATACAGTTAAAGCAAGTAAGTAAAAAAAGGTAGAAAAGTCTTTAAATAGCCAGTTTCAGGATGACAAACACCCCAACAGCCTTTTGTAGAGGGCAATGAAAGAGAAAGTATTAGTTAATTGCCAAGTGGTGATGGTTTGAGACTTTTCCTCTGAGCAATAATAGGTGGCTGATTGAATTGAATATGGGCTGGCTATATAAAAAAAAAGGATTAAATTTTATATAATATAGATTCAAATCCAGACAGGTGCACTTTTGCTATAATATGATACCTATGATATACATTAAGGAGATATTTGAAGAATGTGTAAAATAACATATTTACTACCAACTACCCACAAACTGGATATGCCATATCAATTTATTTATTTAAGGTAAAGATGACATCTTATTTCTGCAAGTCCCATTTGGATATTTATAATATCATTTACAGACCACACAAAATTAGTCAGCTATATTTGATCAAACTTTAATTAATTTAACCCTCGTCATTAGGGGTGAGCAGTCTTCTTCAGCTGGCAGGATAATTTCAACTTTATCTTTTTAAACAAGGGCCATAATTTTTTTCTGTTTTAAAAATAAAATAACATCATTCTTCTTAATAATTGCTTCACATTTAATGAGAATTTTTCCAATTTGCCTTACAACTATTCTTTGTGACATATTTATATTCTCAAATTTCTTTTTGTATTCTGGATAGATTCATTCTGCAGCAGTTAGGATGCAGTCTTTTATAAACTCCCCTTCAGAAAATGGTTTTGATATATATATATTTTGAAATAATATAACTTGCTTTCATAGAATTTTATATGTTTTATAAAACCTGTCAGCCACATGATGAAACTCCTTTTCAAGTTTTCTATTTTATTATTCCCCCCCTCCCCATCAATAATTTTGCTGCAATTAAAATGTTTTGATAAATAATGCCTCTTAATATTGTGTTCTTTATTAAATGAAATACTTTCCAGAAATATTAGGTACATCAATAAATTATTTCTATAAAAAAATATGCAGTGGTCCTTTTTTTTTTAACATGCATAATTTTGTGTCAATTTTTTTGTCTTACTCGGTGTAGCCTTACCAATAAAAAAAAAATTAAATGCAAAATATTAATAATTAAACAAAGTAAAATTCGTGGTTTATTTTTTGCTAATCAGCATTTGTTTATGAAAATCACTTAAAAACAAAAAAAAAAATGCCCTCAGCATTGTCATAGATTAAATCCATAGTCAGATAGATCACACAATATAGATAATTTGTTGGAATATTGCAACTCTGATATATTGAACTAGAACTATTATAAAGAGTGGAGAGATAAAAAGATGTAGTTGAGAAAATAAATATTTTATTTTACTTAACTCTTAATTCAATATTCACATTCAGCACATGTTTAAATAGAAAATTTATACAGCACTGTTTTATGTACATTTTTGAAAATGTCCACAGGCTACATATAGAGCATTTGAGAGCCAGAGTTTGCCCATGGGGTAGAGGCTCCCTCTCTCTGATTTATAGGAATTCTTGTGGACTATAAGTGAACTGCTATGAACTTGCAGTGGTGAAAATTTGTCACTCAACGACAACAACCAATATCCTGGATACCTTCAAAACATTGATTAAGAGCATCAGCATTAGAGACTCCAGACTGGCTGTATAAAGAAACATGGTGCAAAGTCATCATAATAGGAGAAGAAGAATCATAGAACTTATGCCGTCACGTCAAGACTCCACGATACAGTAACACAGAGTAAATTTTCTCAAGCTGTTGTTAAAACTGTACTTCATGTATAAACAAAGTCAATAATTTTTTTTTTTTTTAAAAAAAAAAACAAAACAAGTCAAGTTGATAATATTATAAGAGGACGTATATCCGTATTATCAATCTATAATCATAAATATATCCTTATTAGTTTAGCATAGTATTTAGGATCATAGGCTTGAGAGCTAAAGCTTCGTGATAGCCATCTGAGCTCTGTCACTTCAGACATTCAAGGATCATGTAAAGATTTTCTGAGTAATAAATCATTCGATTTTTTTTTGCTACTAGATATAATAAATGGAAATATGTCAGTCTCAGAAATCTATAGAAATCGATTTTATTCATTGGGGAGGGGGGGGTCATAAAAAAAAATGCGTCTTGCAAAAAAATAATTTAGTAAAAATATATTCCAAAATCTTTAAAAATACATATTCTACTGCCGAATAGTTAAAGTTTATGAATTAGTGCTGAAATTGAGATGCATGAATATATTGAATTTAAAACTGAACCAACTTTCTCTATACAATAGTGTTATCTAGTGCAAACCATAGTAATCTGATTACTATGGCAATCAGATTACTCTAGCTTGCACCAGGTGTCCCTACTGTATTGAGAGAGTTGCTACTGTTTTAACAGATTATACAAGCATAAGGAATAATGCCGTCTGATGTTTTAGTGATTTAATATATTGTATTTAATAGATAGCAAGCAACAGTAAGCTACCATTAGTATTAATCAAAAGCTATTATTTAGTTATAATGCTTTAGTACTTACTTGTTCTATCATGCATTAAGCAGAAAACTTAAAATATTTCTAGTAATTAACAATTTTTGTTAGTCATTCATTAGATTAGAGATTTTCCACTAATGAATAATATTTCTGTAATGTAATTTTCGTTACACCACTGTCACACAAGGTAGGGCTGGGTGTCTATCTGCTTTTAATACCTTGTGTAGGGGTGCAATCATAAACATATGACCAAAGACGTGGTGTATAATCCCTAAATGCACATTTCATGCTGAAACAACAATTATCAGTTAGTCCAGATCACAATTTCATGCACATATTTTTGATTGAGTAGTAAAACTTATTAATATACTTTCATTAAGGTGGTTTGTGTCAAAGTTGTGAGGGCAGTAAAGTTTGACACATCAATTAAACTGTAGTAAGTCACTATCTATATATGCTGAACAATGATAAGATATGTGTAAGAGATTGTGATCTGGGCCAATTGATGAGTGCTAGTTCAGCATGAAATGTCCGTCCATCTTGGGATCATATATCTTTTTCACAAGTCTTTGGTTATATTTATTATTACTCCCTCCATAAGGTATTAAAATTGGATAGAAACCAGTTCCTACCTTGTGTGAGAGTGGTGTAGTGAAAATTCCACTACAGAAATATTATTCATTAATGGCTAGTAATCTCACATAAAATAATCCAGGAACCCTATCATGACTTTCTCTGTTTATTCATATACCTTTTAGAACAGTTCTCTTCATTATGCTTCAGAGCTATGTATTATAAACTTGACTAACCATTGGTTGCCTGGTGATATAATGCTATAATATTCTTATATCCAAGTCCGGTTTTGGGTTTTGCTTTTATCAGTCCAATCTAGGATTCAATGCTGGACCTAATGCACTTATGCATTTGGTAGACACTTTTCACTTTTTTTTTATTTTTCAAACTAATATCCTGAATATTGTTTTGAATAGTATACAAGATTAAGAGGTGACTGTTAGACATGTAAGTAAATTCTAATATCGTTGTTGAAGACAGAGGCTAGAAACTGGACCGAGTGTTATGATATTATAACATGATATCATTTGGTGTTCATTAATTGTTTAAGTGTGCAGTAAATGTCTTTAGAATAGAATGAAGGTAACTCCTCACAAAATGGTTCTTAACCATCTCAGTCAAATGTCAAAACACACATTCAAACTGCTGAAATGAACCCTTCCTTTCAAGATCAAAACCTCTTAGCCTTCAAGCCATAACATTTCTTGTTGATATTGTCTTAAACAAGTATTGGAAGAAATATTTTTTTATAGAACCATCCTCTTATAAATTTATGTATTCTCTGTTACTTTTGTACAGAATGAAAGCTCATCTGATATGACTTTTTGAATCATGTGTCCAAACGGCACACTTCTTTACTTTCTATTCAATTTACTTTTAATTTTAACCATGCAGAATGGAATTATATTATTAAGTAGCACAATTCAGTTATATATTCTCTTTTGTGTTCTTTTAGACATCAGTTTTTATAAGTGCTCCAAAGAAAATTTAATTTTAGAACTTAAGATAATAACCACAGAGTGTATTGCTTCATAAAATCAGTGTGTTGGGATTATTGATGCTTTGTGTTATTCAACACAGTGTAATGAGAATTGCAGAATATTAGGCAGTCAAAAGGTTCAGTGCGCTATCAGAAAATAGTTGTTTGTAAAAATTCTATATTGTCTGTTCAGTGTTTTGAAGCATTTTACAACTGAAGAATATCTTATTGATAAAAGTGCTTTAACGGATGACTGACTTGGTATTTACACAGAAATTTATTTATATATATATATATATATTATGGGTATGGATAATTACATCATAAATTTCAACTCTCTTACAGTCATAACTCAAATTGATAAATGCTATTCAGTGTAAAAAAAAACAACAACATATCAATCTTTTGTATTATATATTTACGATTTGGATGATACGTATTGTTGTAACTTGTGTTAAAGAGGTAAGCATTTGCACCAGACTAGTAATATAGATTTTTTAACAGAAGTCTTATTTTTTTAATTTATGGAGTGAATTTTGTAAGCATACTCTTGCAATTAAATATCTGATCCAACATTTAACACTATTATGAAAAGTAGAAATCATTACTAAACCGTTCATAATATATCACATCTTGGAAAATATAGATACAGAGATTCACTATATAATTAATTATTGGAGCGAATCTCATTATTTTCTTGCAGGTATGACTTATCTGAATCATGTATATTTTAAAGCGTAAAAAATTTATTTGTTTTATCACAGTGAATCCCATTTATCAGTCTAAGTTACACCTGCAGTAGAGTGCTAAGATACGCTCATGTAATTACATATAATTTCTGTACACATGATTGTATACAACAACCTTTTAATATCAACTCAAAGCAAAACTCTCCATACAGTGCCACCCTGTGCCAACCATAGTAATCAATGGATGTCAGAAGGCTTGTGCATAAAATCCCCATCTAGTGCCTTCTCATCCAATATCCCCAGACTAGTTTCTGGCTTGTGGCCTTCATCAGTGAGGAGCCTTGGATCTGAGAGCACTGCACCTAGATCTTAGGATCTAATGCAATCCTCCTTGTTTAATAACAATTATGTGCTAGTACAAGAGATGGTAATCATGTGATGTTTAATGGTTTAATATCAACTCATGAATTAATCTTATAAGCTGATATAAATTTACCCATACTAATATTTAAATTGGCAGAAGTGAATGAAATGTTTGTGAAATTGATAACTTGAATTAAGATAATAAATAATTGAATAGTTTATTGATCAGTTCATAAAAAGTTAAAACTCCGGAAGAGATAAAAGGCCATGTCATCATCCATGAATCTTGAAATGAAATAATAAAGATTTGTTATTCTACTAATAAGGCTGTTGTTTAAGTCTGGAATGCATTTAACATCACTGAAATAATATCAGTGTAATTAAATAAAAAATATTTTATTTGTAATTAATCATCCGTGCAATGGAATCCCTGAAATAGGAAATTTTTCCGAATTGCATGTGACGAAACCTCATCCAAAAGAAAATACATAATAACTAAGAAAAGCTAATCTTTTTCCATGTACTTTTCATAATTGCAAAGGGTTGCCACTTTGTGCATTCAGAGTATGATTTAGGTCATAATTTTTTTTAAAAAAAAACTGAAATGAATCCACCAATGTGAATTCCTTAAGATGAATTTTTTATGGCGAGTGTTTTTTAAACTGTTCTTTAATGTTTAATAAAGTAAAATAATTGAACGATTTATTATTTACGAGTTTGTAAGAAGTTTGAGCATCAGAAAGTGATAAAGCTGAAGCCATAACCCACGGACATCGACTTTCATGGTCTACCATTCAACCATTATAATAAACCACGCCACATAAAATAGTCAAATAGTTTATTACTCGGGAATTCATAAGAAGTTCAAGTCCTGGAAGAAATATCAAGCGTCATAGTCTATAAATCTTGCACACCAGAGTTCACTACTCTACCATTGCACTGAACCACACAGGTTAAAATAATTGAATGGGTTTTGCTTGGCAGATTATAAGAAGTTTATAGTGACGGAAGTAACAGAACTAAAGCTGTAATCTATGGTCCTTGAATTCTAGAGACCACCACTGTACCATTGCATTAAACCATGCTGAACTTCAGTTTTTATTTGTTCCAATGAATGTTTGAAATAAAAATATCCTGTTGTTTATAACCCCATGATAATTATGTTTTTGGGTGCCTCATAAGTATCACACATGCTGCAAACGATCTTAGGATTTCTATTTTATTTATAGATAGGTAGCTAAGCATTGGAAATAAGTTATTCTTAGCAAAAAGACAAAGATCCCAGGTTATCACAGAATCAAAACTCTCCATGCAATTGCATAAAGAATGGTGATCATATGATGATTGATGGCTTAATTCCAGGTGATCTTGGTTGACCAGATGATGGCTGATTCACTGACAGGATAAGCAAATAAGATATTATTGTAATTGATATAGCCTTTATGGTTGTTTTCTCATCCTTGGTGTTTGCCACAGGATGGCGTTGATGCTAATCAAAAATGTATACATGTAATGATTCCGGCCGGACCTAAATGATCAATTTGATCTAAAAAGGTCTGATTTGTTAGGTTTGTAATAAAATATTCTACTAACTAATACTATTATATGATGTTAGTTTTTTCATTTGTGTAAATGTTTATTAATCTTATCTTGTTTTTTAGTTTGTGTGTGTGTCTTTAAAGTTACGCTGTTTTTCTAATTTATTTATTTTTTGACCTTACGTATGTCTTTTTAAAGTTACGGTCTTTTTTTTTTTTGCAAGAGTAAATCAATAATTTTATTCAAAAGCAAGACGTAATAAGTAAATGTTTATTAATCTTATCTTGTTTTTGGATTTGTGTGTGTGTCTTTAAAGTTACAGGGCTTTTTCTAATTTTTTTTTTTTTTTTGACTTTATGTGTGTCTTATTAAAGTTACGGTATTTTTTTTTGCAAGAGTAAATCAATAATTTGATTCAAAAGCAAGACGTAATAAGTCAATGTTTATTAATCTTAGATTGTTTTTCGTTTGTGTGTGTGTGTCTTTAAAGTTACGGGGCTTTTTCTCATTTTTTTTTGGGAATTTATATATGTCTTTTTTAAAAGTTATGGTATTTTTGGTCAAGAGTAAATCAATCATTTTATTAAAAAAGCAAGATGTAATTCTAAATCTATCAAAAGTAACGTCATTTATATACTACAATTTAGAATTGATACCCAACTACTATTAGTAAGGACCATCATTGAAAGACTCGATTGAAAAATGATACCCGACTAATTTCCATTTTCTTTTTTTTTGAGGGGGGGGGGACAGTAATGAATCAGAAAGTGGGTTGTTTTTGTTAAGACTGTCTATATAAAAAAAGTACCGTTATTGAAATACTAAATTTAAAAATGATAGCCGACTAATTTGCGTTTCTTTTGATAGTAATTAATCAGAAAGTGGGCTTTTTTTTTTTTGATAAATCTTGTGTATATATATAAAAAATAAAAAAAAAACGTAATTCAAAAACTCCAAGTAATTACTAATAATTAGACAGTGGGTTGTTTTTGTTTGTGCATATATATATAGCAAAAGTAACTGGTCACAGACGAATTCTCGTGAAAACGGTACTTTTCGCGTGATCCTTTAATTTTTTCCCCTTTCGCACCCTTAAAAGCAATTTTTGAGGGTTACCCCTTTGTAATGGAATCTTCAGGACATTATTACTAAACTTACAACAGTAAAGTAAGTCACAACACATTAAAAAAAATAGACATCTTATCAAATTTAAAAAAAACTATGACTGCTTCAAATACACACACTCTCACACGAAACTACAGAGAAAATAGATATTCTACTATTACGAGAAAATGATGAACAAAATCGACTACTACAGCAGCCAATCAAGGCATTTCAGTCTCTTTGCTTTTAGCATAGAAAAAAAGCTATAACCAGCAGCCGTCGGGAATTCTTTCTGTGTTTTATCATAGAAAGAAGTCTCTTTGTGTTGGCTTCTGTCGCCGCCTCCTCCATCCAACATAATGTGAGGAATCGTTTCTGCATTTATAACGTAGAAAAATTCCTTTTTTGTTGGGTGAAGGCCGGTGAAATGGTATATTTCTAGGAATTGACCTAGAAATAGCGACATCTCGAGGCGAACACCAGGGATGAGAAAACAACCACCTTTATTACTGAGGCTAGAGGGGGGCACCATTATTCTATGTATATTAAGACTATAGTTGATTTTAATTTTATCCTAGAGAAATCCTAATGGTGTAATGTAAAGAAAATAAACAAAAGATGAAATTGATAATTGTTAGTGTTTTCGTGATCGTTTGTAATATTGGACTATTTCCACCATCTAATATAAGTATTGAATGTCTTTAGAAAAATTTAATCTAATTTAAATATTCCAAATACATTCACCTGTTAGTAATAGCACACAGATTAGTATACATACAATGTTTTGAGAGATATCATTCAACTGTTAGTAATAGCACACAGATTAGTATACATACAATGTTTTGAGAGATATTATTCTACTCCTTCAGGTGTTGCTGGCATGACCAGTGATAGTATTGGCATGAGAATTGAATCTGGGCCCTTAGATTCTTGAATAATGGAATTTCAAGGTAATTCTCTAACCAACTGAGCCATTCTGCCAAAGGCAACAGTCAGAAATTTCATATATTTATCTAGGAGGTTGCTCCTGATTTATCCATTTTTTCCTAAGAGCAAAGTTGATTAGTGGTAAGCTTTGATGTGGAAACTTTATTCACAAATGAATCATGTGAAGAAGCATTGTCTGTTGTAAGTAAAAGATTAAATAGTGATAATAGTTTACAAACCAGAACAACTCTTCCTATTGATAATATAATGGAACTGTTAACATTCAGCATAAAAACAACCTACTTTTAATGTAACACAGAATTTTTCCAACAAAATCAAAGAATGACTATAGGATCACCATTGTCACTCTTAATTAGCAGTATACATGGCAGAACTTGAAACCACAGCCATAAAATCCATATTGACCTAAAATTTGGCTTCATTATGTAAATGATACCTTTGTTGTATAGCCACCTAGTGAAGCACGACTATAAATTTTTCTAGAAACACATCAACAACATATCTCCTGCAATTAAATTTCACAATAGAATCAGAACTAGACAAAAAAAATTGATATTCTTAGATGTTCTTGTGACAAGTATCCTTCATGGCAAAGTCAAAATTACAATTTACAGAAAACCCACATATACAGGAAAATCCTTAGCCTATACATCCAATCATCCCAAAAACACAAAACATGGAGTTATTATCACGATGGAAAAGAGCAAAAGAAGTTTATTCAGAAATCAGTGATTTGAAGAAAGAAAAGATCTATATAGTGCAAACTCTCATGAAAAACAGATATCCATCAGCTGTTATTAAGAAACCCTTAAATAAACAACAAAAAGAACCATTAAAAGAAAGAAACAATTATTGGTACTATGATGAACCCATATACCCATATATATCAAAAATAGCAGACAAAATAAGAAAAATCTGCAGAGCCATATCACACTACGGGAAATTTTAACATCTACAAAGCCTAAACTATGATATACCATGTGAAAGTGGAAGAACATATATTGGTGAAACTCTTTGTCCTATTAAAAAGCACTTGCAAGAACACAAATTGATGATTAAAAGAAAGAAAACAGATGTGTCTAAGTTATCACACCATGACTATGTATGTAGCAATGAATATATGTTGAAGACAGAAATATTAGATAGAGAAGAAAAGATACAAAGAAGAAAATTTAAAGAAGTTGTTCACATGACATGGGTGAACAACCTCATAGATAAATATACGAAATTTCAACTGACTGTTGCCTTTGGCATTATGGCTTAGTTGGCTAGAGTATTACTTTAAAATTCAATATTCAAGAATCTATGAGTCCAGGTTCGATTCCCATGCTAGTACTGTCACCTCTGAAGAAGTAGGGAAAATAATACCTTTCAAAACATTGTGCATGTACTAATCCTTGTGCTATTACTAACAGTTGAAGATATTTTGAATATTTAAATAAAGTTTAATTTGTCTAAAGACATTCAATACTTATATTAGATGATGGAAATTGTTCAATACATAAATATAACTAATAATTGCTATTCTGAGTGACATATTATAATATCATCATTATGGACAAAACTTTTAACAAATAAATAACAAACAATAACATTAAAAAACAACAGTCAACATAAAAGTGCTTCCATGTTAATGGCATTTCCAAAGAATTATATCAGATGTGTTATATGAACATCAATATATAGTTAGAGATTTGAAAATTCTTGATTATTACAATTGACATAAGCCGAAAACCAATGAGATTTTATTCTTTTTTTTAAGGCAAGAATATTTTTCAAAGATGAAATTGGGTTTTAGAAAAAGTTGTTGATTAACATTACTTTATTTTTGAACAAAAAAAGTAATCATATGTTAAAAGTTTCTTTTGTAATAGATACAGAATATTAAAAAGTACACACTGAAATGATTTAAATTAAAGAATTTTATAAAGCTAGATGAAACCAATATACAAATAGAATACAACCATTGCTATAGTTTTAATCACTGCTACTTGTGTGTTTAAAAAACCCAAATCTGAATCACATGGCAATTGAAACTGTAGTAGTTGATTATATTTTATTACTGAAATGATTGTACATTTGCATAATAATAGTAAATGATAGTGGTGTTGTACATATGCCTACATTAGTGTAAGTCATGCATAATTAAAATATTGCTTTAGTTAGTACCATGTAAAAAAATCTCTAGGCTATTAATAATTATGTAGAACAACGTATTTACATGTCTTCAACCGATAATACCTATCTTGTTTTTTGCTTTATATTCTCTCCATTTTTTAACACTGCTGTCTTCAGACCTATAGATTAATGTAAATCTCAGTCATTATCAACTTCTTATGCCATCAGTAATCTTTGTGCATTAATTATGATATTGTCATTATTCGTTTACGCAATCACATATTCGTTCCTAATCGCATTCACATAATTTTTTTCTTACTTTTTTTTTCCAGGGTTAAAATGTTTATACTTGTTTACAAGTGGTTACTGATGAATGAATATATGTATTTTTATACATTGAATTCTAATTGTATAGTTATATGCACTAACATTCAATGCTAATTTTATATATGCATTAATATGTACAAATGATAGATAAGCTATATGTAAACTTTTTTTTATAATTTGTACATAGTGTATGTGGAGATGTTATGCTGCTGATAGACATTTTAACTCCTCAGCGACATGGAAAATCCACATCAAAGACTCGCTGCCTAACTCTGGGAATACTTTTTCCAAAATGGCCAAACGAGCAAGTGTATTGAAAAGGCGGCGATCCAAAGGACGTATTGATGTAGGGAACCATATAATCGAGAGTGCCTTAACTCGTAAGGACAGTGAAGTGGACATGGTTTTTTATACCGAAGAACCAAAAGCAGGTAGTAGTAAAATGGCTGTTATTAATAAGAAACAATATCAAACAAAAATTAAATATAAGAGAAATAAATTTAATTAATCTTGGGAAAATACTATTAAAATTAGATATTGTTTTATATATAGCAAATGAAAAATAAGTTGCTTAGGTTTAAATGTTACATAATTTTAAAAGTTTCAAAAAATAAGTTGTCATTATTTTTAATTTTATGTCATATTTTAGAATATTAATACCAGTAGATTATTTTTTCCCACAATTAGAATGGCAGTCAACTATAATACTGCATGCATATTATTTCTTGATAGAAAAGTATTTTTATTTAATTTTTGATGTGATGTGATGCACTGTGACTTCTTTTTAAACGGAGTCAGGAATCTCTCAGCAGCTATGCTCAGAGAAACCTACATATAGATTATTATGTTAAATTAGTGGCTTTTATGACAGTTTTAGCTTGGAATAAAATATTGGTGGCTTTCTAAAACTTTTACACTATGTTTCATTCTGTTAGATTTAAAGCAATTATTTATCTGTACAAAGAAAATTCTTTATTTTGAAATGAGAATTAATATTTTACAGTATTAAATTTCAAAGAAAAAAAAATTGTTATAATTTTTTTTACGGAGTTTTATTATTTTTCTTTATTATTTTCCTGTATTTTAACCGTCTTTCATCTTTTCTTGAGGTTAACCAGTCTAAATGTAATAATAATAATTTAAAAGCTTCGTAAAAAATGTCAAATTGATTGGACATTATTATTATAAAATAATACGATTGCAAATAGTAAGAAACGATGATACTGAAACAAAAATGCCTAAGTTCTCAAAAACATTTATTAAACCAATTAATACCTATGATACATTAATTATGAGATGAGTATAAATATGGATGGAACATTATAAATATGTATAATGAAACTTACAACAATAGATAAGTTATGGGATTAACATTATTGAGTTAAAACAAGGTTAGATATTTAGGGTAAGTTCATTGTTAACTGTAATGACAGTTGCAGTTAAAATTAAATTAATCTTTAATAATCTGTGATAAAAAAAGTAATTAAATATTAGATAATTTCATTAATATAAATAAAATATGTTTCAAGAGAACTCCCCCACCCCTCCCATAAATATGAGTTTTTAGTTAGAAGTTTTGGCATCTATAATAATAATGGTGGTTTTAGAAATTTTTGTATTATGTATTTTATTTATTATCATTGTAATTAAAACAGGTAAAACTCACTATACGTATTGCCAAACCCAGCAAGCTAGAATAATCAATGGATGCCAGAAGACTTGTGCATAAAATCCCCATCTAGTGCTTACTCATCCAATATCCCCAGACTAGTTTCTGACTTATGGCCTTTGTCAGTGAGGAGCCTTGGATCTGAGAGCTCTGCATCTAGATTTTAGGATCTAATGCAACCCTCTTGCAACCATCTTTTACTCCACTTAACTACAAAACTATGAGTCTTAAATTGAAAAGGTGACCTTAATATTTTCAATACAAGCTCATTAGCTTATATAGTCATATAGGTATATAACATCAAACCGCCACTCTTTTACACTTTTAGCAAAATAATAAATAAATATATTTTGCTAAAAGTGTAAAAGAGTGGAGGTTTGATGTTATATCCTGTATAAAGAAAGCAAAACTAAGGAAGGAGAAGAGGAGGAAGAGTCTAGAGGATTATATTAAAATAGTCATATAGGTCTGAATTCAGTTAAGAACCTATAAATTTTGGTGTCTTTGGTTCGTCAACAACCACAGCCACCACTACCCTATTAGGCAGGATTGGTTTTAAGTCAATAAACATCACATGATCACCATTTCGTAGTTAAGTGGAGATAAAAGATGGCTGCTAGAGGGTTGCATTAGATCCTAAGATCTAGGTGCTCTCAGATCCAAGGCTCCTTATTGATGAAGGCCACAAGCCAGAAACTAGTCTGGGGATATTGGATGAGTAGGCACTAGATGGGGATTTTATGCACAAACCTTCTGGCATCCATTGATTACTCTAGCTTGCTGTGTGTGGCAATATGTATAGTGAGTTTTGCCTGTTTTAATAACAGTTATAAGCAAGCATAAGAAATGGTGATCATATGATATTATCATTGTATTTAATAAATTTATGTCAATTTGTTGTCTAAAATACTTGGTCTGAAACAATGATGATAATTATAATGTGAAAGGGTCTGTTGTGAAATTTAATTTTATCATTATTTGTATTAATACTTTGAGTGCATATTGATATGTGAAAACTTATGTAAAAGAATACCTATCATAGTGTTGGGTCTAGGAATTTCACCTGAACTGATGTATATTCGAGATATGGTGATTTTCTGAATATTTAAATGAAATAAATTTATTTTTGTGATAACAAATGAAAAAAAAAAAACAATTTAAAGACCTAAGGAATAAAAATAGTTTTTAAAATGAATATATTTATCAATGCATTCAAATTCCTTTAATTTTAAAATAATAAGGATGTGGTAGAAATATTTTCTTTATATATGGACTTTGAAAGTTTTTGTGATGGAAATAAGATTACCTAAAAAGGGATAGAGAACCACAAATTTAAGATATTTTTAAAATTTGAAGAAACTTTATCAGTGGTTCAAAAATTTTAGACAGATTAGAAATATTTATAAACTTTAATTTAAAACATTATATCAATAGGAGAAAGATTATTCAAATACTTAAAAGACCAGAAAAATCAAAATTCAGATTTGTTTGTATATCCCAATCAATGTTTTCTTCTGTTTATACTCATAAAATTTATTCAGGCTTTGACTGTGTGAATTTAGAAAATGTGGAATTTAGATAAAAGAACATAAACTAGATTGTGAAAAATTTAGTATGGATGTGAAATGGTCAAAACTATCGAAAAATCTATTAAATGTTTTCGCAATCAGAAAAATAAATAACTTTTTGCAAAAATAGTTTATGTAAGATTTTATTTTCAGTTGTAATTAATTTAATCTTCTAAAAAAAGAAAAGACTTTGCTTCAAAAATCTTTGACAAAAATATTGTATTTGTTAAGTAAAAATTTATATTATTTTTTCTATTTTAACGCTTTTTAATCTTTTTTGTATTACTACTATATTCTGAAAATAAATCAATCACCAATTGAATATCATTATTTTAAAATTTACAGAATCAAAAACATCTGTTTTTTTAACACTTTTTACTTCAGTCATCAGGATGTTACAAAAATGTAAAAAAAAAGTATTACTTTTATTCCAAGCTTATCGATGAAAAGGTTGAATTGTTAAAAATTAGATTAAAACATATTTATCCATTTGCTATGTGGATACCTTTCCCCTTTCTACTGATTTTCATAGATGTATGTCATCTAAAATAAATTACAATAGAAAAAATGTGGTGTAAACTTCTGATATCCAGGCAGTTTTACATCACAATGTAGCAAAAACATGTGCTCATTCTTTTACGAGAAAGCTGAATTGTTAAACAAAAACTATGTACATGGAAATCATTCATTTAACGTGATGCATGATATGTAAAAAAAGCAAAAAACAGAATTCTATACAAATATTTATTTTTAAAGCAAATATCAAAAAAAAAAAACCTGTTTAAAAGCTTCTAATTTTTGGTCACTTTTACGGCAGCAAAATGTATAATATTTGTTTTGTTTTTTTTAATCAAAAATATTGAATCATTAGGAAATTAGGTCTGTTTATTGATTATGAAATTTACAAGCCAACAGTTTGCAAGCATTGTTAGCCAAGAGATCATCGCAACTGCCTTGCAAGCAAGTAGTTAGTTGCAGACGGTTGTGGGTTCGCCTTCCGGACGATGCTATGACATATGAAAAAAAAAAAACTACCCTAAAGGTTTATCCCCCAAATGTCAACTGAATAATAATAGTAGTCAGTCATCCAATGCCATGAAATCTGATGCAACAAAGACTGGCAGAGCAAATAAACAATACAATAAATGCTTTTTCTGACTAAATTAAGATATATACTGCAAATGCAAATATATATGAAGAGCACTAAGGGGGTAGATATTATTGTCACATAAGGTTTCATTTTTTTGCTTACTTTCTTCCATCTATCAGTGAAAATATTGTATATTTTTTAATGTACGCTCTTCAGCACACATCCCATAATAACTCTAGTCAGGAGTTATAAATACAGAGGTTGAAAACTGATTAATGTTGCCTTCAAAAAGAAAATTTTGAAACAAATTTATGATCAAGAAATGGTTGAAATTGAATTACTAAATGTGAAATCGCTAAATGTTTTGTGGTAAAAATATTGTATTTTTTTAAACCCAGTAATCATGTGATTCAATTAAATAATGATCACTTGAAAAAAAAAAAAAACTTTTTGAGTGGGTTCGAGAATCAACATTCAGATGTAAATTTTTAGTGTATTTTTTAAAAGCAAATGTTATATCTATCAAAATTAAAGTAAAAAATAATATATATATATATTAAAACATTTTGTAAAAAATAAACTTTTATATATTTGCAATTTTTTTATCAGTAATGTAATGAATGACTAAAAAAATAAATAACAAGAGTAAATAGTGCTTTGGTTATTAAATATAATGAAATTATTAAAGTATAAATTAATAATAGGCTTGAGTCCCTTTTTTTGATTAGAAATGTTAATACAAACACGGTATCACTTGACTCTCAAAGCTTATTATATCAACAAAACCATTTTATATTTTTTTGTATTTTTGCGCCACCTATTGTAAGCTTGGGTTATCATTGACTCAGAAAACAATTCTATTTTATTTACAAGACCATTTTCTAACTCTTGCCTTTGAGCCAAGTCATGTTCAATTGGTATATATATACACATTGTAATAATGTTTAAGGCTAAATGGGTTTGTAAGTTATCACTAAAAGCCAATCAACACTTAGATAATCCCAATATTAATAACAATCAACAATTTCAAACTGTTGTCAAGGCAATAGGCAATCTCCTTTTAACATTAAAAGTGGATTGTTAAAAGGTTGCATTGACAACAATTTGAAATTGTTGCTTGTTATTGACATTGGGATTGTCTAAGTGTTGACTGGCTTTTAATGATATATATATGACAACAATTTGAAAGTGTTGCTTATTGTTGACGTTGGGATTCTCTAAGTATTGATTGGCTTTTAATGCTATATATATATATGTGTGTGTATCTATATTCATGCATAAACAAAAACAAATATATTCAAATATATACTAATTAATCGCTTTATAATGATAATGAAGTATGAAGAAATTTAAGGAGTAATTGGGAAAGAATTACAAGAATAGATGTATAGTGGGAATTGGAATGTTGTGGTGGGAATAAGCTGAGACGATGAAGTCATAGAGGATTAATTATAGGTCGGAAGTAGGAAATAATAGAGATGGTAAAGAAAATAGCAGTAATAAAAAGTAGTAATTCATTAATTGATAAAATAAATGCTAGCAAATAATGTTAATTGTTCAAAGAAAATTTAAAAGATTACATTAAAAACATTTAATTGTGATAAAAATAAGAGAGTTTAAAAATAAAAGTCTAGCAATCAGATGATGACTAAAATAAATGAGAGAAGAAAATATAGACTCTATTGAAGATAAAGATATGTATAAAAGGCTTAACATTGGATTAGAATGTGGAATAGACAAAGCTAGGGGTAAACGTTTTGTAAAGAGATAAAAAGCACTTGGATTTGTTTTGAAATGATACATTAAATTATTCGGCATGGAAATTAATCAATAATTGAAGATAGAAACGGTACATTATTTGTGTGAAAAGTGGATGCATAAAAAATAAGGAAAATATGTGTGATTTATATGTTAGAAAAAAAAAAAAAACCAAGATTTTATTTATAGTCGTGAAATTAATGTTGTTCCAATAATGGAGGAAGAAATTATAAAAACTTCAACTGCATTGAAAAAGCTCAAAATATATGATTGATTGGATGCTAATTAAAATATTAACGGTTTTGAGAGTAAAGAGTCTGATATATAATTAGTATATATTTGTGATCCAGTTGAATGAGTTTTAGATTTCATTCACTTAATTATTATTTCTGTGGAGCAAATGCTTAATACAATGAAATATAAATATTTTAGACAAATAACAATCTCGTATGTAACTAAAGTGCTATTGAGACTGGATTTCCCCGTAGATTTAACATGTTTCTGTGTAAAGCGTACTTTAATTTGGATTTTGAAAATGGTAATGGAATAAGAGATGTAAATTTAATATTGTTTATGTGTGTGTGTGTGTGTATGAACAAGAACCCTCCCCCCGTATTCTGATATCATCTATCATAAGTTTGAGTTAACGATGACAATGCAATTAGATCCTTAGATCCTCCATTGCTGGCCTTTACCTTTATTAATGAGGACTTAATATATAAAGCTAGCATCCAACAGGCACTTTTAAATCCTTTTATACTATCAAGATTTTAGCTTGAAATTTAAAATCCTGTACAGTGTTCAACTCTAGCTATTTCGCTTATATAGTTATATAGGTTTAACACCAAGTCAGTAACTATAGATTTTAGTGGCCTCAGTTTTACTCTTAACTGTAAATGCTTTTTTTTTCTTGGCTAGAAATATTCATTTCAACACTGTGTCACTTGACTCTCAAAGCTTACTATATCAATTAAAAGCATTTTTTAAATATATTTTTAGTGCCATCTATTGTAAGTTTGGCTTATCAGTGACTATCAGATGACAATTCAATTTTATTCCCAAGACCATTTTCTGATGTTTATCTTGAGTCAAGTGATGTTATATCTATATATATATGTGTGTGTGCATGTTTGTGTATATGCATAAAAAAGAAATGTATTTGGAGCATTAGCAATTATTGTTGGCATGCATGCATGTATGTATAAAAAATAATTGAATGAACTTTATTGTATGGGAGTTCATATGAGGTTTGAGCAACAGAAGTATTAGAACAGGGGCTGATCAGCTGACCTTAGAAGCTGACACTAAACCAGGCAGAACAGAGGGTGTATTGAAGAATATAAGTTAATCCTTATGTCATTGGTTTGATTGAATGAACTGATATGTGTAATTAGCTATGCTAAAAAGAAAGAGATAGATTGGAATCAGAAAAGATTTTTGTAAGGTTTAAGGGTATTCTTACATGAAAAAGAAATAGAAAGTTCTGTAAAGCTAAAATACTGTTTATTCTATTCTGTCTGGTATGTGTTTTAATAAGTTTTTAATGTTTTAGTAGAAGTTTTCATTGTATCGGAAAAATGGTCTTAACTATGAAATAATTAAGCAGTTTAACAATTTTGGAAATGACGATAAAGAAATCAATATGACAATGGTGATAGCTAAACAGAATTTTATTAAAGATAGGAATTTGCAAAATGTTTTGTCTAAAATGTCCAAACTTCTAGAGGTCAATAACATGAATGATTAGGGATAATAAGATTTGGAGATAAAGAATCTAAAAGAGACTAAAAAGGCAAATTAAAAGGGTAAGATTAACAATGTTGGAATATTGAAAACATTAAATGTAAAAAAGTCACATATTCAAACAATTATGAGATGAAAGATGAATGGGATTGGTATGTATTTTGAGGCAAGGGAATTATGAAAGTACTGTTAAAGCCATCCACCATTGATTCCTCAGGATCATATCAAAAGCATTTTTCTGGAATGGCTTGTCATCTGAATGGTTTTTTAAATGCATCAAAGGCCCTACCATTATTACACTGATAGAGTTCATCTTCCTACTTATTTATGACTTAATCTACAAGTGGAAACTTTTGTATAGCTATGTTTTTCTATCTTTTGTATAAAGATGTTAATGTTATTAACTAAACTATTTATTAACTAGAGATTGGTATATCAATATTAGCTCACAGTCTAAAATCAAATAAAGACCAATATATCTATTATTATAAACTCAGTCATATATCTGATGTTTTATTCATTTGCTTGAAGGAAAATGACGCTAAACAATAAACTTACAAGATATGTTTGCATTGGTTCCAAACCAATCTTATTAGTGCTTATATTTAATGATATGTATATGTGAAATAGATGTTAAAATAATGTTCATATGTCATAGATCTATTTATCTTTAACAGAGTTATTAAAGTCTATATTTCGAGCTAGTATCAATATAGCAATCTGTTGTCTAAACATTCTTGACAGTGTTGATATATTTCAAAACGATGTTCATTAAAGTTGTACAGGAATTATAGATTTAGCCAATAAAATATGATTGATAAATTATACGTAATGAGGATATTTGAAAATATATTGATAATCTGGGCCAACTGATGGAACTAGTACAGCATAAATGTGATTTGGGAAGTTATTTGTCTTTTTTTTACTGTTTTTGTTCACTAATTTGAAGAATAATAACTACTCTTTCTTATTGTATTGCCAAATGTATACCATATAATACTATTGTCCATTCACTTTACTACTGTTACACAATGCTTTATTTACCATCCTTTTTTACAGTTTACAGTTTCGATTGCCACAGCAATCTTCTTCAGAACTTTATATCTCCCAGCCTCAATTCTAAATTCAAATTTAACAGTAGTGAAGTGAATAGACAATTTAGTATTATATAGTTTGAAGAACAATGACATTGAGCACCAAATCTACAAGTATATATACAGTATTTAATAAAATTACTATGAATTTTCTTGCAAACAGTACATCTGCTGTTATTACATAGCATGTTATTTTTGTTGTCAGTGATTCTTGGAAATCATATGAATATCATTTCTTCCAAATGACCCATCAACTTTTGGTTTTTCAGGGCGTATTCATTGTTGTGATGATGAGACTTATTTACCTTGGTACTGGTAATCCCTGTTAGACCAAGATTTCCACATATGATAGACTTTTCTCATAAATTAGATAATATCATGATATGATCTGGTCATTTGTTCAATGAATTATTGTTAACTATTTTATCTGCATTAAAATATTTAGCAATGTGTATTCTATAATTATGGAAAATTAAGCAGTAAATGAAGGTTTAAATGACAGATTGTAATTCCAGCACTAAGATACTCCTTTTCAACCTATTCTAATGCCACCGTCTGAAAGTCTGGGTATTCTTTGCATACTAGATAGTACAATAGTGTAATATTCATCTCTCCAAACTGTTTTCTGACTTTTGATTTTAACAGTATGGACTTGCCATTCAGAGCTGAAATTAATGCACTTTTACTCGTTTATACTATTTAATCTAGTATTTTAAAATTTGTAGAATTCTTAAGATTATGAACCCAGTTTAATTCATTTGCATACTTATAAAAATCTGTCACTAGATCTATTTCCTTGTATTTAAGAGAGCTCATTTTTATGCCAATTCTAAACCCTTTCTATCTTTTAGCTGGGAAAATTAATTCAATCAACAACATCACAACTTGATGTTCTCAGGTTATTCATATGTCCCTAAAAACAGTTCTTTTCATCCTTCTTTAAAGCCATTTATTTTAAGCCATAGTCATCAATGAACTTCAGATGGCATTTTGCTGAATTTGGCCTTCATCAGTGGTGACTTAGTAGTCTAAACTGGAACTAATCCACTAATTAATTTAGTGACTCTTGATTATTTTATACTATTCAAGCTATTAGTCAGAAATGAAAAAAAACACATCCTATGATCTCTAAAATATATAGAAATTGATCTGCTTTAAGATTTATGTAACTATGCAAACAAATTGGCTTAAGTTTGAAAAGTTAGAGATATTTTTTTTATAATTTTAGACTATTAACTAATAATATAAAGGAGTAAAAGATTGCTAATTAAATATATGTTTATTAATTCCAACTTTGAACCTTATGAAACTGGTTTGGGGGATATGTCTATTATAGTGCTATACCATCTGGTGGATATTTATTACTCAGATTTTACATTAGATGACTCCTGGATTGGGAGAAGTGAACTGTCTTTTGAAGAACACAAGTAAGCTGAGAAAGTCCTATTATCCTGATGTTGATATCCACTGTTTTGGATGAGTTTTAAAATAAGTGAATTCAAATCCAGAACTGTAATAGTTATGAAATCTGTGTAGAAATATAATAGTTATGAGAGTTCACAAATTCAGCGTAAATATCCTGAAAGGGAAGCAAGTCATCTTAATGCCACAAGAACGCATTAATAATTCTATATCTTGAATTATATCTTATAAATTATTGTTTTTCTTAATAGATCATTCTTGTTTAAAAAGTTATCAATTGTTAATTTAACTTTATCTTTACAACCAAAGAGTGCTTTTGTTGTGACAATGGTTGTTAAATGTTGCAGGGCTTTGTCAAGTATTGGTGGTCAAGAGGTCAGTGATGGCTGCTTTACAAGCAGTTGTCCTGGGTTAGCAGGTTTGCTTCCCAGCTGATGTTATGACACATGGGGGAAAAAATGTTGCAGGGCTTAGACAAACATTTGAAAATTGCGACTATATTAATAGATACCACATTCCAAGAAAATGAAGATCTTGTTATATTAACACTTACGGGTGCAGGTCATCAGATAAATGAGAGACTATTATGCCCTAATATTTAAAGTGTATATTACGTAAAGATTTGCTACTATCAAAAGTTTTTGACATTCGTGTGAAAACTCAGAACCAAAGGGCAATAGATACAGCTTTTATTGTATTTTGATCTCCTTCTTGAACAATATTTATATAAAGTGAGATGACAATTTTAAATGATATATACATTCTACTGACTCATTTAGATTTGGTTGAAGATACATAGCTGAATAAAGTTAAAATAATTCTTTGCATTCTTAAAAATGGAAATGTTGCAA
Organism: Epiperipatus broadwayi; assembly: GCA_028023455.1. Classification (NCBI taxonomy): domain Eukaryota; kingdom Metazoa; phylum Onychophora; class Udeonychophora; order Euonychophora; family Peripatidae; genus Epiperipatus; species Epiperipatus broadwayi. Next base: position 1,816,010 of record JAQFVV010012416.1, on the reverse strand, counting down.
GTCTTGATGATAGCGGGACAAATTTTAAATCGAATGTAGTGATTATATGTTAGCTTCAAATTGTTGGATTATTTTAGAAATATGTCAACCCATGAAGTTATGTTGTGCTTATATTGTTTCTATTTATATAAATAAAAGGGATAGAAAAGACTGCAGCAATTATCATAGGGATATTGTTATCCTCTGTAGAAAAAGTCCTTAAAACGATTTTGTTGAATAGATTGCTTTCAGTTGTAGTGAATGGTTACCAGAGACGTACGATGGTTTCAAAGAATTAAAAAGTATTTTAAACATGATTTTTGTTGTTAATGAAATGCTAGAGAAATGAGAGCAAATGTGTGATTCATACATTGGTTTTATTGATTTGGTCAAGGCATTTGCCCTCATTAATCAACAATCCTTATTTCAGCATTGGAAGTTGGCTGGTTGTCGCTAAACATTTTTTACATTATACAGCTTCTATTTGATGGAATCTAAAATAAACAATACTTCTGATGGATAATCTAAGATATTTGATATGAAAATTGGTATGACGTAAAATTATATATTATCTTTAATAAATATACTATATTTGATAATGAAAACCTTTCTTGGTCACCCAATTTTATGTTCAAAGACATTTAGAGGTGTAAATATATATGTGTGTTCAAGAGAGTATATATTAATAGCAGGTAAATATATACATAGAAATTTATGAAATATAAGTTCACATCAGATTATATATATATATAGTTGTAAGGAAGAGAAAGGCGAATTCAAAAACTAAGCTAGTATGGCATATTCATTTATATAATTAGACTTAAGACATTAATAGACATATTCTGTATTCTATGGGCATGATAAAGAGATCAGCCATTTATTTGTTCTGTTGATGCCAAAATTATTTGTCTAGAGAAAAATAATAAAATAAAAAATGCAAAGCATGACATTAACATAAGGGGCAACAACATTATATATATATTAAGGTTTGTTATAGTGAGTTTAATCCAATTTTGATGAAAATGAACCATGTAGAAAGACTAGCTTATCAATTTTAAATATTAATGCTGTCGAAATTATTAATTATACACACACTCTTGCGGAAGATAATTTTATATATATTCAATCAAATTAATTTACAGCATTCCTGATATGAACTTCAGCTCCCATGAGCTATCAACTAGCGAAAAAGTTATCAGACTGCTGCATTTCCTTGCACAGGAATACCATCTTCAACCTCCAAGAATCCATAGAAACAGGGGTCTTTGCAACTATTAGATTGTCATTTTTCCTCATCTATGCACTCTGGTTGCTCCGAGGTGCCATTATTTTTGACCAGAGAGTCCAATCAGTGAATCAAAAGCTATTGGACCTAATTCATTCTCTCAAAACCAGAGTTACCAAACTAGCCCCACCCCCACTACTCACAGACACTTAGTCAATCCTCCAACTCCCATCCTCTCAGCCGCTGTCATAGGACTCGCTCATTCAAATGTTTGTGACTCATGCGGGGCTTGCCCAATGAAAACATGCATCTGGGACTGGCCTTGACTACACACTTTCCCCTTTCCACTTGGCATTCCCTTTTCACATGTATCCTTCCCCTCTTACCATGTTGCTTCTGAAATTTCAATTTATCAAATAATCACTCCCTTGTAAACCTTTTTCTAACTATATTTGTATCTGTTTTTTTTTTTTTTTTTATGAATAAACTTTTATCACTGAGAAAAAAAGTTATCAGACTGATTTCTGGCATTACATTTGTATTTTTTAGATCAGTCTCCAATGTTAAGGTGATCTATATGTTTGAACATTCAAATTTCTCCATCAAAAATGATAGCCTTTCTTTTTGAACACTGTGATTGCAAATTTTTTAATATTAATGTTTTTATATATTTACAATCACTTACACACATATGTACGCAATTCTATAAAGATCACAATAAATAGAAACAATTTCTAACCACATTATAAAACCCAAAATAAAATTCTACTTTATACTTTGGGAAATATATGTATTAAGATGGACATATATATAATTTTCTAAAATATATACGTGTATATCGTGCTTAGTTATTAATTTAAAAAGTTTACAAACAATAAATATAATTTTATTAGTAATTATTTACACATAATGTACATTAGTTTTAAGAAAAATTTCAAAAAATAAAATAAGCTGAAATCCCTTTTTAGTTAAAGAAATGTCAACTCGTTTGCAGCAGTATTTATTTCAGAAATAGAATTAATAATTCTGACTTCTAGTGAACTTTGTTGCTATAAGATGAGAACATTTATACTTTCCTTTATTAAGTAATTAAAATGTGATAATCATAAAACTGTTGGGTAATTAGTTTATCCTGGAAATATTAGTAGGCACATTTCCTCACATCTGATTTCAAGTTAAATTAATTTTTAATTATGCCAATTTCCTGGTCATTTAATTTTTAGATTCTGCCTATACTTTTAATAGTTATTTAATCCAAAAACTCTCATTCATTGGGTAATTTGCCAAATATTTATGTGAAAAATGATATATAAATTTAGAAAATACTACTAAAATAATGTGTTTTACTAATAAATGCTACATATATATTAATAATATAACAAAATCAAAAGTCACGTCTTGCATTGATGGTCGAGAGGTCAGCGCGACTACCTTGCACTTGCAGGCAGTTGCCCGGGTTGCGGATTCGCGTCCCGGCCGATGCTATGACACTTAAAAAAAAATCAAAAGTCAGGAGTTAAGGTAATATTCCAGTGTCTGAAGGCATAGGTTAAGCTTCAATCCAGTAATATTTAGCTCTTGAACTTGTCATTTTATTGTAATATGTCAGATAGTATATTTATCTTAATAATATAAGTGCTTCTTGAAAGTTATGAAGTAACTCTGTAATTTAGGTATAAAAATAAATTGGCATTCCATCTCTGATGGAGATCAAATGTTATATTTATTTGTTGGATCAACTAAAGAATTTACTTAGCTACAATCCATATTGTATTATCTTCGGTTGTAGTGAACATATTTTCTTATTGAAGTTACAAATGCATCCAAAGAATCAGTTGACAGAAATACTATGATCATAATTTTTTTTTGATAATTAATAGCATGCTATTAATGGATCATTCTGACCAGCTGACAGACCAGTTACCAACTATCATAAGTGATTTATATACTTCGTAATAGAGTGTTTTTGAGTCCATATTACAAATGGCAAATTTTCATTCGCTGGGAGATATAAAAATATAAGTAAAGGCTAAAACCATGGTTTCTTACTTTATTACTATATATCTTAGTTTAAAAAAACAGCTTGTAAAGTCTTTCCTAAAAATATTTGATGATGATCACCATTTCCTATGCTTGCTTATAACTGCCAGAAACTGGTCTGAGGATATTGGATCCTTCTGGCATCCATCGATTACTCTGGCTTGCACTGAGTGGCAATACATATAGATAGTTTTGCCTGTTTTAATAACAGTTATAAGCAAGCATGAGAAATAGTGATCATGTGATGTTTATTGGCTTAAAACGAATCCTGCCTAATAGGGTAGTGGTGGCTATGGTTATTAAAGAACCAAAGTCACCAGAATGTATGGATACTGAACTGAGTTCAGACTTATATGACTATATAAGCTAATGAGCTTGGATTGAAAATATTACCTTATTTTTAATTTAAGACTCATAGTTTTGTAGTTAAGTAGAGATAAGAGGTGGCTGCTGAAGGGTTGCATTAGATCCTAACATCTAGATGCAATGCTCTCAGATCTCCTCACTGATGAAGGCTGTAAGCCAGAAACTTGTCTGGGGATATTGGATGAGTAGGCACCAGATGGGGATTTTACGCACAAACCTTCTGGCGTCCTTTGATTATTCTGGCTTGCACTGAGTGGCAATACTTATAGAGTTTTGCCTGTTTTAATATTTGATGAATGTGAGCGGCATCTCTGTTGGGGAGACAAACTCATTATATTTTAATGAATATCTCAAAATACATCCCTAAAAGGCTGTGATATTGAATTCTCTTTTTGGATAGTGTATGGCTGAAGATAAAATGCAATTAAGACTTGCAATTGGGAAAGTTGTCGAAGATTTCAACTTATTCACATCATCAGCTTTATTTTTCAAAATTGAAGCTGATAATTTGAATTAAGTTATAATATATCTAGATATAAGTAAAGCAACAACATTGGCATATTGATAAGTTTGGTTTAGTTAAAACACATGTCATAGAGCAGTTTGCATTTTTCTGCCGAGTTGATTGTTTATATAGTATAAGGTGAGTGTTTACCAGTATTATAAAAATAAATGTATCGTTCAATACAAAATCCACCTTTTTATTTGTTATCTTTCCAGCTTTGTGTTGTTGTTTTTTTTCCATATGTTAAAGCATCGGCCGGGAAGTGAACCCGCGACAATCATATACAAGCAATTGCTTACTTGCAAGGTGGCTGTGCCGACCTCTCGGCTACCAATGCTTGACATTTTTGTGTTTTGTTTCCTCATTTTCAAGTATTTACTTACGATGATAATGAGAGAATAGACTGCATGCTCATAATTAAAGGTAAAGTTATTATATCATCACTATAAATTATTCCATCACCATCTCCACTCACTTGCCGGTAAAAACATACACACACTTATTGAAAAGTTACTATTCTCTATTACAAGTAATAATCTGTTAAAACTGACAATTGCTCTCTGGAACTTAGTAATGGGGTGGAATGATGGATTTTTGAGTTAAAGGTCCAAAATCCATTCTCATTTGTGTAAAGGACACAAAGAAATCTTAGTTTGTATTAAATGATTGAAAAAGTTTTGCCCAATTCTTTGCTCTTGTGCTTAAATGCTCTTATGATTATTTTTACTGATTAAATGCAATACAGGTCCATATATTTTACAAAATTCAGTTTTAAAATTTATGTACATGTAATTGTTAACTTGTTACCTTTTGATTTACAGGTGTCAAACTTACTCCACTCACAACTTTGACACAGTTTATCCTAGATAGCTACAGTGATGATTATCACTAATCATTTGTTGAAGTAGAGATTATTTCTAGCCCAGACATAATTTTTAAAATTCGGTTTAAGTTTAATATATCTGATTTTTAATTAAACACATACACACACCCACACACAAAGTAATTCAACTTCATTTCTCTTTTCCCATGTGTAATATCTTTTATAGGTGTACTAAATAGCCTCCACATGTCCACACATTCTTTTGAAAAGATATGAATAAAGTCATAATAAAAGACAAACGACTCCGAAGATGCATTTCATGCTGAACCAGCACTCCATGTGTGGAACCATCTCTCAGTCTATTTGTGTTTCTATAATAAATATAAAAGATAGAAATTTCAGTTATCACATATTATTAAATAAGATGGCTTACCACACCATTCTGAAACAATCTTATTGAAAATGAGGAACCAGACTAGGTTTTTATCGATTTGTCTGTTTTCACTTACGATACATCACCAATAGTCAACCAATGAATTGCAGATGCAGTTCATTTGGGAATTATTACTATATGTCTTCGGGTGTCAAGTATTATGTGTCGCCAAAGTTGACTAATATATGTTGGCACCATGCCTGCTATAGTAGATTCCATGATATTAGTCCCATATTAACCTAAATATTGCTATAATATTACCTACTGATAAATGCAACCATCCTTTTCTCTATATTTGATAATTTACAATAACTTTAATAATATTTCAAAATCACTTATTTGGGAAATAAGCTCTAATAATAATAACCTATTGTAAATATTGCTAATAATTGATAATCATCATTGCTATGTAAATCTATGGCTGCCTATTATTGTGGCAAACATAGATTTAATAATGTTATTTTACAGCTATGCTAAACCATCATATGATCACCATTTCTTATGCTTGCTGATAACTGTTATTAAAACAGGCAAAACTCTCCATACAGTAGTGCCACTCAGTGCAAGCCAGAGTAATCAATGGATGCCAGAAGGCTTGTTCATAAAATCTCTCACTGATAAAGGCCACAAGCCAGAATTTAGTCTGGGGATATTGGATGAGCAAGGCACTAGATAGGAATTTTTATGCACAAGCCTTCTCGCATTCTTTGATTACCTGGATTGTACCAAATGGCACTACTGTATGGAGACCATTTATGAATAATTAATCCTGTATAATTTTATCTGCTACCTGTATTGTCATTTTTTAACTTTTATATGTGTGATTGTTTATATTTATAATGAAAAATCAGGAATTCTTCTAATGTGTTTGTTAGCTCTTCCTGTGAATAATCTTATTGTATCCTATTAATCTCCAAATTTAAGAATATTTTGAAAATGTTCTCCTAATTCTTTCAGTAGCAAGGCAATTGGAAACTCTCTCAGGGACATATCTTCCTATTTTGAGATTGTTAAAACCAAATATGTATTCCCCAAATTTGCTTTCCTCATCTGAGTATAGGTTCATTGCTGTCTGCTAGAGAGTCTTGTAAACTAAATACTAATGTACTAAATAACATTTCTCAGCATTTAGTCTCGGACACTTAATTTTTCAAGAATTAACTTTCATATTTTTAAATACCTATTGCAAGGAGGGGGTCTTTACAGTAGCACATTATAGAGAAACAGATAAAGCAATTGCACTACTTACTAGGTTTTCCAAATACTATCTGATGACAATTTGAGTACTTTTCTTTGTATTTTTTTTATTGTCTAGTTAAATATATATATATAACTGGGTCTCCTATGCGTTGGCTATCTTAGAAAAAAATCGAGTCTTATTAGAACCTAAAAAAAATATTTAAGGTTCCCTAGATTGAATTTGAACCCAGATTGTAGGGCATGGCAAGCAGATGCACTACTGTTGCACCTAAGTCTTTTAACTTTTACATTCATATGTACCATTATATAGTTTCATAACATACTTATATTTTGTTTGTATATGTCTTTATTAACCGAGGTATATATTTACATTAAATCAAATGTTCTGTGTGATTTAGCGTCATAATGGAGTATTAGGACTCTGGAGCGTAAGATCCTCAGATTAATCCAGTCATGGTATTTTGGGTGCTTGCACGTCTTATGAATTTCCGAGCAAGAAAATCATTTGATTATTTATCTATTTAAATAATTGATGCAATTCTTATTTTTTTCTAAATGTAATATAATTTTCTACTTCTTCTTTTCCTATATATTGATTTCTATTATAACATATCATACCATTAACACCTTCTTAGACACTTTATCAATACTTTTATTTGTATTATTTGTATTACACTAACAGTTTCGACTGTCTGGTAATAGAATCAACAAGAACTCTGATGATGACTGCAGGACAGTCGAAACTGTTAGTGTAATACAAATAAAAAGTATTGATAGAGTTGGGTTTTGGTAATAGAATCAACAAGAACTCTGATGATGACTGCAGGACAGTCGAAACTGTTAGGTAATACAAATAAAAGTATTGATAAAGTGTCTAAGAAGGTGTAAATGGTATGATATGTTTTTTTCTAAATGTAAGATTGACTTATGTAAATTCAGACGTCTGTAAACAATTCCCCGCATATATCAAGTGCAAAACAAAAAAGGATATCCCACTCATTTGACTATTATTTCTTAATATGTCTCATATTGTAGTGTGAACTTGTGATATATTGTAGTGATTATTTTCATTTGTTAACTCACATAAAATATTTGAAATAAGCTAAGAGTTTAGACTTTGTGGTTAATTATTTCAAAATATAAAATGCGCTAAAACGCACGAACACACAAAGCTGAAGATAAAGAAATATTAATACAGATTGATACAAACTAGGAATAAAACTCGATAAACAGAATAAGATCTCCAGGAAATGGAATACATAACTATCTTATTTGTATAAATTTGCATCGCTCTTAATCTATTTATTCACAAGATGGCTATGAATATGAGGACCCTGGCCCTCGAAAGCGCTTAGCCAGATACCTAGATACAGATATTTAGTTTGTATCAATCTGTATTAATATTTTTTTATCTTCAGCTTTGTGTGTTCGCGCGTTTTAGCGCATTTTATATTTTATGAAATATTTGTATAATTTGCATTATTGCTAAAGGTATTATAACATGTACCTGAAGAGAAAATCCAACTTATGTAAATCCAATATATACAAAAATTAATGCAATGAACCAATTATATAATAGAAGACTGATTATTTCCAGACACTAATTGCTTTTAAATTTTGTTCTTTTTTCTTGATTGTCTACGTTTAGGTGTATATAGCAGCAAAATCGTGATGTGACGTTTGGGATGTACAGAACTCCATTCTAACAAGTTTTATACGTCTTAGATTGATGAACAAAATTTAGTGCATTGGTGAAATGGTATGACCTCCTGAGTAACTTACCATTTGATTATTTAATTAATGAAAAGCATTACAATCAGATGGAGTATAATTCTTTATTGTAAATTTTTATAGTATAAAATAGTATGTGGTAATATAACAAACAGGAAAAAAATAAACATACATTTAATATTTTTTTAGTTATATTTGATGTTGAAATATTATTTAAATCGAATAAACCAATTTATTGATATAATACCAATGTAAATGAAAAAGGAAATAAAAATAGAGAAATGCTTTTTTACCTGAATAAAAACTTCATTTTTAACAGGTTATCGTTGTTCAGGTCTCTGACTCATTTATAACAGGATCCAAATTAGAATGTAATTTTATGAAACGTTTTAAAAAGAGATCTCAATATCTTATTACTTTGATAATCAGAGAAACTAGTTTATTGTATACGATAGTGAAAGTGAATACCAATTTTAACACCGTTTATTTTTTCTCATTTTAACATTATTTAAATGCTAATCTGTGCTTCTCTATTAATAACATCTTTAATATTTTTAAACGTGTGTTAAGAATGTTTTCATTATAGCTTATTATTGCTGAAACTATTCTACTGACATCTATAGTAAGCTCAAGTGATCGGTGACTGTCAGACAATAATTCATTTGAATACTTATCTTTAGAATAGTTTTTCCTACTTGCTTTTATCAGAAGCATAGGATTCAAAACTGGAATTAATGTAGTTTTGCATTTAGATGCCACTTTTAACTTTATTTTATGCCTGAAATTTCAAATGCCTTATGGTTTTTAATCCAAAGCAATCTGATTGAACAGTTACATAGATCTAACCCCAAACCAGTAACTATATATCATCAATTTGAGATGGAAGAATGAAATAAGAAAGTGTGCAGGGGTGATGTGGAGAAGAGAAGCTAAAGATCGAAGAAGATTGATTGAACTTGGAGAGACCTTCATCCTGCAGTGGATTGATAATGGTTGATGATGATGACGATATCAATTTTCTATTAAGTGTAGGTTTAGGCCGGAAATTATCATTTTTTACCTATGCATATACTTTAGACTAATTAAAAAGGAATATATCTATTACTACCAAACACAGCTATGTATGTATGATCATGTAGTTGTAATTTTTATTTTACCACGTACACTTTAATCACATGACTAAAAACATCTGAATAATGCAAATGATCCACAATCTGTGGTTCATGCTGATACCACCACTCATCATATGACCCAGGTCATAACTTTTCATTTATCTTCATTATCCTTGATAAGTGTTTATTAGAATCAAAGTACAATTTATAGTGAAGATGCCATATGACACCATCCTCTCCAGCTAAATATCTTAATGACTAATATTAATTATTTTTAGATTAGAAATTATTACTTTTAGATCCGATATGTGCTTAAAAGCTTTTGAATACATATTATTATCAAACATAATCTTATGGTTTTAATTAACCAAACTCTTTTTCATTTTTCCATGTGCAACTTTCTTTTTACTGCATACATTTTAATCACATGTATGATGGTTTGATATTGATAAATACTTAGCAAGAATAATGAAGATTTGAGAGGTTATGATCTGGGTGAATTGATGTATGCTGGTTCAACCTGAAATCATCTTAGTGGCCATTTGATTTTTTTTTTAAATGTCTTCATTCATGTAATTAAAGAGAACATGATAAAATGAAAGTTACAAGTATATATTTAAGATTTGAAATACCAGGCACACTTAAACCTGGAGCCTAATTGTAAATATAGGGGATTTGAACTCAGACTTTCAAGCCACTTCACTAACCATACTATCTCATACTACTGATATACCTGACCACACCCATGTATGTGTGAGGTCAGATGTATCAGTAGTATGAAATAGTATGGATAGTGAAGTGGCCAAATCTTCTATATTTAAGTATATATTTTAAAAACGTTAATTTTGTTAATGTTTTCAAACTTGGTTAAAATATCTTTATTTTTATCCCAAGACTAAACATTTTTATTTTTTCCTCTGTCTTCTGAATAGAAAAATGTCATATCTTCTCTACTTATGCCTACTATCTCTTCTATTTTTTTTTTTCAAATATTCAGTTATTTATTGTTTTAACATGCAATACATCTAAGTATTACATCGGAACCTAGCGATTAGCATAGCTGCCTTCCAAGTAGCTGACCCGAGTTCACTTCCCGGTCAATGCTTTGACATGCATCTAAGTTTGTTTGTTTGTTTGTTTTTTTGTTTTTTTTTTAAAAAAAGATCTTTAAAATACTAAGAAATATCAATACACATATACAAAAGTAGAATAGTAATACTTTATATCATATCTTTATTTATCTTACAACCAAGTAAAAAATAAAACAATTTTAAATAATCTACTACAGATAAAGGTCATTCCAAAAGTTTCTTAAACTGGGATAATCAAGGAAAAAGTAGATCCCAGCAACTTTCCAATCTTCTAATTTTTTTTAATGGTTTTTCAACCTTATTTTATTTACTAAGAATAATTAGATATCTATTTAGTGCCAATAATTGGATGGTTATATGGATCGTTTGTGAACCAGCTGACTAAACAAATAATCCTAAGTCATTCACTAATATTCAAACACCATCCCCATGGGCAACATATACATATTTTATTGATACACTCTGATATTAAAACAGGCAAAACTCTCCATACAGTAGTGCCAATCAGTGCAAGCCAGAGTAATCAATGGATGCCAGAAGGCTTGTGCATAAAATTCCTATCTAATGCCTACTCATCCAATATCTCCAAACTAGTTTCTGGCTTGTTGCCTTCATCAGTGATGAGCCGTGAATATGAGAGCACTGCACCTAGATAAGCAAGGCTCCTCACTGACGAAGGTCACAAGCCAGAAACTAGTCTGGGGATATTGGATGAGCATGTGCTAGATAGGAATTTTATGCACAAGCCTTCTGGCATCCATTGATCACTCTGGCTTGCACTGAGTGGCACTACAGTATGGAGAGTTTTGCCTGTTTTAATAACAGTTATGAGCAACCATAAGAAATGGTGATCATGTGATGTTTAGTAGTTTAACACTCTGATATTATAAATGTTTAGATACAAATATATAGAGAGAGAGCAGTAAAAAAAATGGAGGGGAGAGCAGGGGGAATTATTAAAATTGTAATTCTAAACAATAATGGGGATTTTGACGTCACAAACAGTCTTAGGATTTATTTCCCTCCCAGGTAAACAGCCCCTAAATGATTTATCTAGCCTTTCGTTTGTGATAAATAAATGAATATCTAGCTATACTTTAATAAAAGTATATGGTCCTAGAATTGTGGCCTAGTGGTTAGTGGAGCTACCTTCCAAGCACCTGGCACGGGTTCGCTTCCCAGTCAACGCATTTGACATATGGAAGAAAAAAAAATGTAATGTAGATTTCTTTTATTAATAACGGAGGTGTTACGCTACTATAGTTTATAAATTCTTGGTTATCTTTAGCTTTTTATATGTAATGTGTAAGATGAAACACTATTAAATAATAGTTCCAACAGTGCAATGTTAAATACTATAAACTAACATTATTTGAAACAAATATCTATGTCAAATAACTGAAAATCCTTGTCCAGTTCTCAAATTTCCACCTCAATTGCTTCATCAGTCTGATAATTACAACCAACCTTAATCAAATGCATAATCTAGTAATATAGGAAACACAACAATACAAAAAAAATTCTGCATTTTATTACTCTAGTCTTTCCCTTTTGTAGAATTATGTTTCTTTTCACTCATTGTTTTATTGTACTGATGGCCTCCGTTTTATTAATAGTAATGTTGCTGCTAGTGCATAGTTTTTTTTAGTTATTGCAGCCGAACATTCCTCTCTTAAATATTCACATTGTATTCGAAATTGAATCAACAAAAACACAAATGAATAAAATAAGAATATATATATATACTAAATAATAAATTAATTGTTTAAATGCAGCAGATAATATACATACATAAACCTCATTTTAATATAAAAATAAAAAATAAACAACAACAAAATTTACGAAAAAAGATTTGAGATTTGAAATATAGGGGATTTGAACACAGACTTTCAAGCATCCTTCAATTATCCACACTATCTCATACCACCGGTATACATGACCACACGCATGTAGAAAAGATAAATAATCACTAATATTTCTATTTTGTGCTAAACCAATTCTCATCAGTTGGTCTAGATTATCATCTCCCACACATATATATAATCAGTGCTCAGTTTATATTAAGATAGAAAATCTTCATACTCCAACTCTTCAGCCATCCATAGCAAATCGTCATACTTTAATGGAAATGCTTCAGTCTACTCCAACTCTTGAGCTATCCATTCTATTGAAAATCATCAGAATACTTGAATGGAAATGTTAATTTTCAATAAAATGTATGGCTGAAGAGTTGGAGATTGGAATAAATTGAGGCCTTTCCATTAAAGTATGAAGATTTGCTATGGATGGTTGAAGAGTTGAAGGTTTGAATAGGTTGAAGCCTTTCCATTAAGGTATGAAGATTTGCTATCTTAATATAAATTCAGCACTGATTATATATGTGTGTGGGAGGTGATAATTTACACCAACTGATGAGTGCTGGTTTAGCACGTAATACATTTATTGGTGATTATTTATCTTTTCTACATGTATGTGGTCATGTGTATCAGTAGTGTGGATAGTTGAAGGGTGCTTTAAAGTCTGTGTTCAAATTCCCTATATTTACGAAAAAGATTTGAATAAAAGAACGTTTTATTCATCATCTGAAAACTAACAATCCTAAATAAAATATTAAAAAAAAAGGAAAAGTAAGTGGTTGTTAAACCACTAAACATCACATGATTATCATTAATGTATGGAGATTACTGTATGGAGAGTTTTGCCTATTAAAAGTTGTTATTAAAGTGATCGTTGAGAAAATGAGAATAATTTTAAGATTAACTTTAAGTATAAAGTTTAACTAGAATTTTTTATTCAAAATATCACCATTCTTGTTATTTATGAGTTTGGTCATCCTAACTCCAGAAAAAGAAAAGAAGACAAGTTATTCATACATTTTTTTACATACTTGTATGCAGATAAAAAAAGAAAATAGATTTATATTAGAACTGCTATATATGTAATTACAAGTTAGTTAATGCGGTTGCACCAAGTGGTCTATTTTGTTACAATCAATACAGGGTGTTGATTACTGGCATTCGAGTTTTATACTAAAGGTCTTTTCAGTCCTAAGATAGAAAGGTAGAAAAGAAAATGGAAAAATCATAAATTATTTACAAATAAAAATATGTAATATATGAGGGACTCGAACTCAGATTTTTATATGACCCTCAACTCTCCATACCATCTCATATTGCTGACCCACCTGGTCACACACATGTTGAAAAGATAGATAATTACCAATATTCGTATTTTGTGCTAAATCAGCACTTATCAGTTGGTCCAGATTACAGGGCATTGAACGTTCCATCATCAGATTTTCAATGAAATGGACGGCTCAAGAGTTATGGATTGGAGTAGTTTGAAGTCTGTCTATTAAAGTATGAATATTGGCTATCTTAATATAAAGCTGGGCACTGATTGTATATATGTGTGGAGATGGTGTTCTGCACCAACTAATGAGTGCTGGTTTAGCATAAAATTATCTTTTCAACGTATGTGTGATAAGGTGGGTTAGCAATATGAGATGGCATGGAGAATTGAGGCTCGTGTAAAAGTCTGATTTCGAATCCCTTATATATTGCATTATATGTGCAGGTGTGTGTAAACCTATACAGTGTATTAAGTTAAATTAAAACATTGTATAGCAGAGGAAATGTACCGGAAACATATAGATTTAATAATTTGCCTAAATCTTAGTGCGTCATAATAATTATCAATCGTTACCAAATCTTATATAAAAAAAAAAAAATCTTAGATTTGAGTTCATAATTAAACGTGCTTTTCAGTTGTGGCTTCACACAGTACCCATATATGTTTATTCAATAAAAATATGCATTTTTGTGTGAGTGTACGTGTGTGTTCGCGCGCAAGGCAAAAGTCTTTTTACAACAGTCCCACATTGAGAGTCAGTGAAAGGAAATAAACACTTTATTCATCAGGCATGTTATTTGAGCTCGATAAAGATTTGGGTTTTTTTTTTCCATTTTTGTTTTAGCCTCTAACCAAGAGTCGCCCTATGTTCAATTACCGAAAAATATTGTATGTGTGAGTATATATAGAGAGAATTATTTTATGAAGATAATCTACAGCTAGAAATTTTGCAAAAATATAAATTCTAACCTAACATATGAAAACTCTAGTAATACACACAAATATTCACGTATATTATTGCTTTAAAATGTTTGTAAATCATGCAATTTAGTTTTTTTTGTCCATTAGGGGGCGTAATAATAATTGAAAATTGTTTGCGTTGCTTCTGTAAATTTTTCCCCCTCTTATAACTATTGTTAAACAACAATTAACAATTTTATTTTCATCTGCAACACCCAGAAATTTTACTTTCATGATTACAGTTTAATTGTATTAACCTATTAACATTGAAGCAGGTGTGGAATCTTTGTGCATCTGCCCCCAGCGTGGGGCTCTGACCCAAGTAATGAGTCTTTTTCTCCCATTATTTACGTATTGAATGCAGACATTATTGCAAATATATATGCACTGCTTATAAAACTTCTCAGATAAATTGCTTGAAGTTAACACTTTGAAATTTCTTTTATGGGATTAAAAAAAAAATCTTTTAGAAATGAAATACTCTATTTTTTTTTTTTTTTTAAAAAAAAAAAAAAACTTGAATGTTAACAATTGAAATTTCACATTTGAGTTGGCATATTAGCTCAACTAGATTTTTTTTTTTATTCGTAAGGACAAAATTGTTAAAAATTGTTTGTGGATCTATTTTTATCAACTCCAATAAAATATATATACTTATATAATTTTGTAGTTTACTCGTAATGATTTTAACGCTTTTATGTCACATTATTTGCAGCATATAAATAATATATTAAGTATAGAAAAATCTCATCAGCATTTTTTTGTGTGTGATGAACAATAAACAAGAAGATATTATTCACCTCGCTAGCCAACTATCAATGTTTTTTCGTTTTAGTTTAGAATAATTGGATGCCCACCTATTAATTAATAATTGGATGGTTGAGTTTACTACGACCTGACTACATGAAAAAAATAATATCATAAGCCTGCTTGCAGTCTGCAAAAATTTCAAAATTCACCCAGCCTGAATTCGAACCCCCATGTTGTGGCAAACATGCTTATTGTTATCACCAGGAGTTAAAGACGCTTGCAAGCATCTCTAATTAACATTGACTCCTGGTGATGATATGAAAGGCGTAATTTGTTTAGTTTTTCAGAATACTCAAAGGCATTTTTTTTTTCATATGTCAAATGCGTTGTTGCGGAAGCGAACCCGGGCGAGCTGCTTGGAAGGCAGCTATGCTATTCACTAGGCCACCAATGCTTGACAAGGCAAATTATTGTGTTGATGAAGTCTGTCAACTCGTTGCTGATCATTCTCTTTTTTCACTATCCAACCTTCTGCATTTTATAGATGAATAAGAATATTTCATGATGTAACCAAAACAGAACAATTTTACTCTTATCATTTGTGCTTCAAGGGAGGGTTCAAATCCAATGTGAGCAATTATTCATTTTCTTATTTTTCTTTGCTAGTTATGGGATTCTCACAAGAATATTACATCACAAAGCACTATATATATAATAATAAATAATGTATGAGAAAATATATATATTATAAAAGAAAATTATTTTCATAATGAATGTAAATAATCTAAAACAAATGAAAGTAATAAAAAAAAGAGAATTAAAAAAACCAAAGAAAGAAATAAGAGAGTGAATATTAAATATATAAAGAAAGAAACCGTAGTATATTAATGTATAACAATATTTTTTTTTATTAAAAAAAACTAATTTGTTTAACTAGAGGGATTCGAACTTAGGATTTTCGGTCTGTATTCATCCTTACACTTCATCTCAAACAAGTGATACACATGACCACATATATCTGAAAAAGATAGGATGATCCCCAATATACAATAAACCAGTACTCATCAATGGGGCCAGATCATAATCCCCCACACATATACACCTGGGTCTCGTTTTACGCGATAGATAGGTTCCTCAGAAAACACGCGCTAACAAAATCCTGCAAAAATAGACATAACTTACCTTGAAAAGGGGGGGGATATGGACTGTGATTTTTCAAAAATCGCGTAAAAGCAAAGCACCAATGTAAAATTACTTTAAAATTCGCGCAAAAAAAAAAATAAGAAAATAAAATATGACTAATAAAAAATTTCAAATTTGAAAAAAATTGATACAAGACAAACTTTTTTTAACTATAATATTTAATTTTATTCAAAACAATATACTTTTATGCATAATTTACAGTAATTTACATTTTTTCATACACGTTTTAATTATTATCACTATTTGCCGATAAACAGGTTCATTTGCAAATTGGTAAAAAATCAGATTCTTCACAAGAGGAAATACAACTAGCACCAACATCACTCTCACATTGTGTTAATGGTTTTCTGGTGACAATGTAATTAGTAATTTATCTAACAACTAAAAATTAAATTCTTATTTTTGTCTTTAATTTTTTAATTTTCAATTCTGTTTAAAAATCAAATTTTGTTTTATATCACATTAATCTCAGGTTGCCTTAAGTAATTTTTAAATTGTTAATTACAATTAAACATCAGATTTTAATTTTTAATTGTCAAATTTAATTGTGCCCACTGCTATTACTCACCTTTTAAAAATAAACTTGTGGACACTAAATGATTAATAATTGATTACGTTCTTTTTTAAAAAGCAAAAACGGAATGTGATTTAAAATGCAAAATTAACACGCACAATGTTTGAACAAATTTACATTATAATCTTGTAAAATTTAATGTGTGTGTACATAAAATGTGGAAATCATGATTTTAATTTCATTATTGCATAAAATCTTACAATTATAAAGCACTGAAAATATTGAAATTACTAAGCTGAAAGTCGAATTCCAATAATGTGCTATTACTTTCAATATACGTGAAATTTATTATTTAAAGTAATAGCGCATTATCAGAGTTCGACTTCCGGAGAAACGTGAATCGCGTAACTTCAAAATCACGTTAAATAAATCCGCGTAAAAAGAGATCCAGGTGTATACAATCAGTGCTCAACTTATATTAATGGACAGGCTTCAGTCTTCCCATCCTTCCAACAATTCAACCATCCATTTTATTGAAAAACCAATTATGTAAAGCTCAAAGTCCTTGGCGGATTTGATATTGTAGTCATACCCATGTAGACATTATTTCAATCAAACCCGTCATATTATCAGACCATTACCTATCCGTTTATATTAACAGAAGAGGAATGGGCTGGACTTATACTATGATGTTGCCTATTTTCAAGGCAATATGTAATTAATCTATTCATTCCATAGGAAATACATATATAGATGATCATTTTTCTTTTTCACATATGTATCTGTTGTTTGAGATGGAGTGGGTGATGAATATACACTGAAAATCATAAGTTCAAATCTCTTTATTTATTATAGTGAACATTCAGTATACTGAATGAATAGGTTAATTACGGATTGCCATAGAAGTAGGTTACATCATAGTATAAGTCCAGCCCATCCCTCTTTTATTAATATAAGTGGATTCATAATGATCTGATATTAAGAGGGGTTAGATTGATGTAATATCTACATATATGTGACTATATTATCAAATCCACCAAGGGCTTTGAGCATTCCTTCATTTGTTTTTCAATGAAATGGGCAGTTGAATTGTTAAAAACGAGAAAAGATTCAAGCTTGCCCATAAAGTTTAAGTAATTGTTATTTTAATGTAAGATGAGCACTGATTGTATATATGTGTGAGAGATTATGATCTGGCCCAACTGATGAGAGCTAGTTTTGCATGAAAAAAAATATATATTGGAGATCATGTACTTTTTTCACGTGTGTGTGTGTGTGTTTATGTGTATCAGTTGTTTGAGACGGAGTGGAGGATAAATATAGAGTGGAAATCCTAAGTTCAAATCCCTTTAGTTATTAAACATTCAATATATTGAATGAATAGGTTAATTATTAATTTGTTTATTATACAATGTATAAACTTTATAAAAACTATAAATTTAAAAATGTAATAGACAATGTATATCTATAAATAAACAACACCCCTCCCCCTATTATATAACCATAAATACTGAATTATTAAATGCAAAAAAGTCTCTCTTTTTTTGGTATTTCTTTACCCTCCTCAATGTAATATATATATGCGAATGTTTATAGTGATAGATTTTTGGTTCGTCAATTACTTTTTTAATGAAAAACTTACGTAAGCCAATTTAGATATCGTCACTATATACATAATACTCTGTAAACATTTATAATGTATGGGTATATACACAATTTATAGATATTTTCATTTTTGTTGTTTTTAAAAAAGTAATTCAAGCAATTAAATGTCTTTTTTTTTTTTTTTTAAGTTTTATGTGAAGTAACTGTTTTTAAATTATTTCATTTTGTATTTGTATATACGTCATATATTTCAACGTTAGCGAAAAAATCAGACAGGAAGAAAAAGAAGAAAGACAAAAAAATAAAATGCTAGAAAACAAAGAAAGATAAATTAATAGGATATTTGGTCTACAAGCGCACCCTTTCGTTATTGAAGCCCTGAAGAGAACCTCCATTTCTAATCTTACTGATTGAATAAGAGAATGATAAAAAAGAGTAATAATGTTCAATTTGGTTAACTATGAATCAAATTAAGAAAATGTTAAACCTCATTCTTTGTTTGTTTAATCGTGTTCATCTTTCATTATGCACTTAATTTTAAAATAAATGCCGACCAAAATGTTATTAATCAGAAATTAGTCACATAATTAAAGTTAGTTTATTTTTATGTTTATTCATAATTCTAGTAATTCAAATATTTGTTGCTAGAAAATTTTAATGAGTATATCAAATAGTGGAATCAGTGTTCACTGCAATTGTCTCATTTCTGATTAATGATGGGTGTGTGTGTGAAGAACTCAAAACACTAACGTGTTCGAATTGATTTCAATCTCAACAATTTTAATTATACTTTTCATGCCAGTTTCCATATATTAAATTTAAAATTTCTACATTTTAATATCCCCCCCCCCGCTTTTTGATTTTATTTAAAGAAAACTATATTTCTATTTTTACCTAATAGATTAACCGTCTCTTTCATATATATCATTCTGCTTTTCGCTTTCTAACTTTTTATTTTTAAATCGTTGTATGTAACACATATTTTCCTGAAAGATGTACATTCCGGAAAGTATAAATAAATGTAATTAAAAATCCAATTAACATCACATGACCACCACTTCTTATGCTTGTATATAACTGTTTTAAAACAGGCAAAACTCACTATACATATTGCCACACACAGCAAGCTAGATTAATCAATGGATGCCAGAAGGCTTGTGCATAAAATCCCTATCTAGTGCCTACTCATCCACTATCCCCAGACTAGTTTCTGGCTTGTAGTCTTCGTCAGTGAGGAGCCTTGGATCTGAGAGCACTGCACCTAGATCTTAGGATCTAATGCAACCCTCCAGCAGCCACCTTTTATCTGCATTTAACCACAAAACTATGAGTCTTAAACTGAAAATACCTTAATGTTTTCAATCCAAGCCCATCAGCTTATATAGTCATATGGTCTGAACTCAGTTCAGCACCCATACATTTTGGTGTCTTTGGTTCTTCAATAACCATAGCCACCACTATCCTATAAGGCAGGATTGGTTTTAAGCCAATACTCATCACATGACCACCCCTCCTTATGCTTATGTAAACTGTTTACTCTAGCTTGCTGTGTGTGGCAATATGTATAGTGAGTTTTGCCTGTTTTAAAACAGTTGTACACAAGCATAAGAAGTGGTGGTCATGTGATGTTTATTGGCTTAAAACCAATCCTGCCTTTTAGAATAGTGATGGTTATGATTATTGAAGAACCAAAGACACCAAAATGTATGGGTGCTGAACTGAGTTCAGACCCATATGACTATATAAGTTGATGGGCTTGGATTGAAAACATTAAGGTGTTTTCAATTTAAGACTCATAGTTTTGTAGTTAAATGCAGATAAAAGGTGGCTACTGGAGGATTGCATTAGATCCTAAGATCTAGATGCAGTGCTCTCAGATCCAAGGCTTCTCACTGATGAAGGCCACAAACCAGAAACTAGTCTGGGAATATTGGATGAGTAGGCACTAGATAGGGATTTTATGCACAAGCCTTCTGGCATCCATTGATTACTCTAGCTTTCTGTGTGTGACAATATGTATAGTGAGTTTTGCCTGTTTTAAAAATCCAATTAAATAGAAGATTGTCATTATTAGATGATTGGAAACTTTAAAATATCATTTAAATAGGTTTGACTTGTACATTACAAAATAGAAGATAATAAATCTATATTAATTTATTAATTTTTATATATATTTTAGTTGTAAGGTTATATATTTTTAATTATGAGCACTAGAAGGAGTTCTTATAGATTAATTTGTTGGACTATGGTAAGGATGCTCTATGTCACCTATTTTGTTTATATTGTATATTTAAAGAAATTGAGAGAGCAATAAAAAGCCTAGGAAGAGGGGTACAAATACCATTAATAGATGGCAAGGGAGTATACACATTATCAGATCATTTATTTGTGGATGATGTCTTCTTGTGCACAGAAAGTAGGGGTGATTTGGAAGTTATGCTGAAGACATGCACAAGGATAAGTAAAGAGATGAGAATTACATTTAGTGAAGAAAAATCAAAAGTAATGATGATAAATACTCGGGGAAAAGAAGCCAAAAGAATTTTTATTGGGGACTATAAAGTTAAGTATGGTGAATAGGTATAATTATTTGGGAATTATCTTTAAGTAATCAGAGAAATTGCTTGGATGAATGGGAGAAAAAAATTGATAAATGAAGCAAAGAAAAGAAAGGGACTGATAAAGAAATTAATAGTGTTTTCATATGATAAATATGATGTAGCTAGAATTATAAGGAAGGGGTGACAGTAGCAGGATTAACATATGGTAACAATGCATTATGTGTTAGTAAAGGGATGTTAGATTTCTTAGAAAAAGTACAAAGAGAAGTAGAAAGACATGCATTAGATGCAGTTATGTAGATAGCAAAGGAGGCAATTCAAGGAGAAATGGAATGGTCAAGTTTTTATATGAGAGATGCAAAAAGCAAAATAGAAAAATGTTTGGTAGATTGCAATTTATGGATAATAAGAGAATAGTCAAAATAATATTTAATTGGGTTATGAGTAAAGGACAGGCAACAAGATGGGTGAGAAAGGTAGTATGGTATGCAGAAGATTTGGATAAAGAATTTATGTCAATATACTTATACAAAAAATGGGTTGATTGTGTTAGGAGAATTGTTGAGTGTTATAGTGGCAAGGAATGGGATAGAAGAATAGATGCATTAATAAAAAATTAGGGAAATTGGAGAACTAGTGCGGAGAGTAAAAAAAGTTTAAATATATATAGAAATAAACAGAATATTGAGTGTGAGTTAATTTATGATAATTGCAAGAAAAGTAGTTTACTGTTTAAGGCTCGAACAGGATCTTTAGCAACAAGAAAATATACACATGAATGGAAAAATATGGGTGATTTAGTCTGCAAGTTATGTAAGGAAGGCATAGCTAATATTAGGCATCTGTTAAATGAATGTAAATGTCTGCAAGCAAAAAGAGTACAAATAATGAAAGTTGTGGGAGAATAAATATAAGCAAAGTGATTATACAGAAAGTGGGTTCTTGGGTTTTTATGCTGGGTTTGGAAAAAGATAAGGGGGGTTTAGATACTAAGGCCATGAAGTTGACAAAGATTATGTTGTGGAAATGAGATGGAACAGGATAGAAAAGAATATGGAAAAAACTTAGGGTGGGGAAAGGGAAGGGAATGTGACTAACAGATTTCTCTGGGCATAGTGGTTGAGAGATTCCTGACTCTGAAAAAAGAGAAGTCACGGTGCATCACATCACATTTGATTGTGAAAAAAGAATGAAAACTAGTTTGATGCTCTAAATAAATTCTATTTAATCATCAGTTTTTATTATCTATTTTATTTAAATTTAGTCAATATTAAAAAAAGAAACAAAAGTATAAAACTTTTATGTATATCTAGTATGTAATCTGGAGATATATTAGGCAGACTCCGCTTGAGTAGGAGTATATCTTTAAAGAATAAGAAGTCTGGTCTCTTTGTTGATAAGAACCATGAGCAATGTTCTATTAATTTAAGCTGTGTAAAGAAACTTAGATAGTTGTAAGCCTACAATAATCAAAAATACTATATAGGGATTCTAATTCTTTCTTAATTTATAAAAAAATGTTGTTGAATACTAGAATCATTTTTCAAATCATGAAGCTGCATAATGAATAAATTTACTTGGATTCCTGGAAAATTAAGAGTCAAATTGTAAGAATATATTATATCAAGGATTTTAGCATCAATGGAATGATAGAATAGTATTAATATTTTCATACAAATTCAAATATTAGGAACAATATTTCATATTTTTTTATGTAAATCAAACCATATCAGTTTTGCATATTCAAGAAAAATTTAATTGACAATCTTTTAAATTAAAAGTTAATATCATTAATATGAATATAATTTTAAAGTAGTGGATTATCCATTTTAATAGTTCTAATATTCATTTAAAGATGTATTTACAGAATTTTGATATCTGACACAGAAAGTACATCTCAATTTTGATACACAAATAGTTATTTTATGTTAATGTTAGTATTTTATTGAATATTTCGATGGTCTTCATCATCATGATTTTCGATCATTATTGATCCATTGCTAGATAAAGATCTCTCCAAGATTAATGTTTATTTGAGCCATAGGCTGTTTTCCACATCATACCAACAAACTTTCTTATTTCATCCATCCATCTCCAGTGGTCTCTTTCTGAATTTTTTTCACATTCTTTTGGGATTCAATTTAAGACTTCAAATGGCTATATATCATCATTTTTTCTAGATATACGTCCGTCCATCCCATCGCTATTTCAGTTTCGCACTTCTTTCAATAATATCAGTGATACCTGTTCTTTCACTCTCGTATTTCATTTACGATACCATCTAATCCTTCTTAATATACATCTCTTTATACTTTCTTGAGTAGTCTGAAACCTTTTTTTCCCATCACATAGGCATATTTTCTTTTAATTTTAAATTTATTTCAAGAAAAAGACATGTTCATTTACTTCATAAATGGATTTATTAATGACTGATATTTGCAAATGTTAGCAAATATGGACTAGGACCCACATTGCTAATGACTATCGAATTTATGGTTATAGTGGCAGAATTGAATGACTTAATAAAGACTAGTGCAGGGGTGGGCAATTGTTTTGGCTCGGGGGCCACTTTCTGGAAGTGGAGGTTAGCGGAGGGCCACAAGTCGGGGAGGCATTTTGTGGAAGCGGAGGGTAACAGAAGGCCGCACCTTTTTTTGATGACACAATAAACCCACTGCTTTATTCCCTGTATTATGAAATAAATATTTGCTTGTCCATTCTTCATTAAGCACACAACATTCATCACTGATTTTACATTTTTTCGGCGGGTTCATGGTTTTACTAATGTTGGAAATTTATATATTTACTGTTGCAAAGACAAAATTAAAATTAACCAGATCAACTGGAAAAGCACTGTGCATCGTATCTCTTGATTAGAACCTCTCAGATTTCTTTATATTTTATTAATGGCTTATTTTCTTTTTTTGAAAAAATACATTGAATATTACTTTAGTCTTTTTAGTATACATCTTTAGTCCTACCCTCTTACTTTTTTTATATGATAATTCTCTCCATATTTCCTGAAACTTGGATGCATTATTTGCAAAAACAAAATTGTGATGACTTAAATTAGCGCCATGTTTTTTTATTCCTTCTGCTTTCCATTTCTACCCACAAAATACTTATTCTGAAACTGCTATAAAAAAATTTGGAGATATGGAATCATCTTGTATATATTTTTAGTTTCATAGTGTGATCTAATCACTGCTGAGACATATTAATGAATATTCTTCAGAGTATGAATATCTCAGATCTTAATGATTTAAGGCTTTGATCAGTGTGCAAATGTTTTAGAATCAAATGTCTTTTCATAATTCGTCAAATCCAAAATATAACAACTCGTATTCTTTAGTCTTTTTTATAATTTCTTTTAGTATTTGGATGTGATTTACAGTCCTAAAACTACTTGTAAATCCAGCTTGCCTTTTTGATTAGTTTGTGTTCAAATTTCACTGTTGACTACTTGTAATTATCTTAGTAAAGTTCTTGTATAAAACTAATAGGTAGATTATTTTTACTATCTTCTTTATCACCTTTTTTAAATATCAATATTACTATTCCATTCCTCCAATCCTCTGTTACAACTTTATCATTAAGATATTTGATATACAGCTTTGCCAATATTTTTATTATTTTTTCACATAAAGTATCGATGAATTCCATTACTTGGAGCTTTTTCTTCTTCTTAGATTTTAATTGCATTTTTCAACTTTTCTTTTAAAATACCTGGAAATTCAGAAGGTGTAGTAAATTTATAACAGATGTGCTTTGTTTTCTCTAAATCATCACATGATCACCATTTCCTATGCTTACACAAGCTGTTAAAACAGTAATGTGATGTGATGTGATGTATTGTGGCTTCTCCTTAAACGAAGTCAAGAATATCTCAGCAATTATGCCCAGATAAACCTGTTAGCCACTTTATTTTCCATTCGCCACTCTAAATTTTCCCATATTCTGCTCCATCCCGTTTCCACAACATAATCTTTGTCAACTCTATAATCTTTATATCTTAAATCCCCTTTATCTTTTCCCAAACCGAGCATAAATACCAGTAATTCACTTTCTGTATAATCACTTTTTTCATATTTATTCTTCCATAACTTCATTATATGTACCCTTTCTCTTTTCAAGCGTTTACATTCAATTAACAAATGCCTAATATTTTCTATGCCTTCTTTACATAATTTACAAAATAAATCACCCATTTTTTTTTCCATTTACATGTATATTCTCTTGTAGCTAAAGATCCCGTTTAAGCCTTAAACAATAAACTACTTTCCTTACTATTATCATATATTAACTCACACCTAATATTCTGTTTATTTCTATATATATTTAAACTCTTTTTACTCTCCATACTAATTCTCCATCTCTCTAACTCCCTATTCTTTATTAATAAATCTATTCTTTTATCCCATTCCTTACTACTACAACACTCAACAATCTTCTTAATACAATCATCCCATCTTTTGTACAAATATACTGATGTAAATTCTTTATCCAAATCTTTTGCATACCGCATTACCTTTCTCACCCATCTTGTTACCTGCCCGTTACTCATAACCCAATTAAATACTATTTTAGCTATTCTTTTATTATCCATAAACTACAATCTACCAAACATTTTCATTTTACTCTTTGCAAGAAAGTAAACTTACTAGGGATTTTATGCTCAAATCTTTTTGCATCCATTGATTACTAAGGCTTGCACTGGGTGGCACTACTGTATGGAGAGTTTGCTACTGTATATAATTTTTTTGTAGAACTCTGCATACATTTTACGAAGACATCTCATTTTTAATAATAGTTCCATCATTACTTCTGATTGCTGAAATAATTTTTTTTCACATACCAAGATGTTTTCTATTTCTTAGACTTTTATTCTCTTCTAAGCTTTTCTTGTCAAATATCACAGTTATATTTTTTTTATATCAGTATAAATGCTTTTTCATATCAGTTTACAAAACTCTATATATGATCAGTTGAATGCATCATTTAAATTTCAGTTTTCGTGCATTGTTTTGTTTCAATTGAAAATTTAGTGGCATATTTTTGCTTTTTTGTACCAACAATATTTATGGTCATTTTTATAAGAGTGAATATCGATGATCTTCTTATTAATATTTATTAAATTTCAGCTTATTACCAGAGTTTGTCACTATTTTAAAATGATTAGTAAGTTTCATTTTAAATTTAGTGGTATGTTTCTGAATGTTAGGAAATCAACAGTTAATACAGTCCTTCTTAGTAGTTTTCATTTGTCTACTTTTAGATTAATGTGTATTTTATATCTCACTTATTGATGGTCACTGCCTATGTTGAATTGATTAAGAAGATTACAGATGTGAAACACATTAGCAGGGTTAGAATATAATCCATTTCTGCTCTGTCTTCGTTTGGATACTTTTCTATCTATTTCTGTTTACTACTTTATCTTGTTCCAAAAAATGAATTCATGATACATTTTTTTTTGTGTGAACTTCAGTAGTTTATATCCTTGCACGTTTCTGTCACATGACCAAATTTATTCACAGCACTTTTATCTTTTTTCAATCGTTCATCAATTCTCACATTAAAATATTCCATAACAATTTTAAAATGTTTGGTGCGATCAAACACATTTTATATTTCCACATAAAAATCTTCTATTTTTTCAACATAATGAAAACTTGTTGTGTCCTTAACCCTGAACTATTTGCAGTTGGTATGTTTCATTAAGATGATAACTAATATTGTCACTCTTTCCAATAACCTTCAATATCTAATAGAATGTTATTCCCCCATGTTTTATTTAAAATAATTCCATTCCACATGTGCTTTCAATATTTGTACTTCTGTAGTAAAGAACATACCCATTTTCCAAATCAATAGCCTCATCTTTTTTTTTTAATTTCACAAACTCCAACAACACCCCTTTTAGTATTAGATTGCTCTCACAATTTCATGCTACCTTTCTTCATTTGAAAGTTATCTGCAGTGATATCGAAATAAAAAGTCATTGAATGGCAACCTAAGTCTGCAATCAAGACTCTGAGCACACTCTATCTTTGATTACCAGCTGCAGCCTTAATTGGTGACTTCACATTTCCCTGGGAATAAGAACCCTATTTAGTTTTGTCTGTCATGAATGTAAATATTTATAAGATTATTCACAAGATTTTATCCTGTTTACAAGAAAACTCAACTGATATTTCAGTTAAGAATTATCAGGCAACTGATAAGAAATGATGTTTTTGTTCTGAAACTCTAAGATAAAAAAGTCATACACTGGCGGATGAGTAGTGGTAAGCAGCTTATCCACGTTCATTTGCCATAAGAATGACATTATAGTAATAATAGTCACAACAAGAATAATGTGAATTCTCCTGTTCAGTTTTTTTCAAGGTCTCCAAAACTAATCAAAGAGCCTCATTTCAGTTACAGAAAATTCCTTTTTCAGCCAAGAACAGCATAAGATGAAGTCTCAAATGGTTACAATTTTAATTTTCTCACTTGTAAATATAAAAAGAAAAAAGATATGTAATATGTGAGCTAGGAAACATGTAAAAAATTGAAGATAAAGCAGGCTTAAATTAGTCCATTAATGGATAAAACGTTATCCAACATTCTCAGAATCTGAGTAGATTTCATGAATCCTCTAGCTAGGAATAGCTAAATCGCCATCTACTGATTAGTATTGAATCTGGGTTTCTAAAGTATGGCTATCTGAAAGACATTTTCTAAATGTAATTAGACTCTGAAAACAAATTAATGTGTTATATTTTTTTAATGTATTCTATCAATCCCAGATTTGAACATAGTTACAAAGGCGACCGTTATTCCGGAAGGCAATATTGACCTGCATATATTGACAGAAAACAATAACTGACGCAAATATCTGTAACTTATATATATACTCACGCATATTAGTTGGCTAAAGAAATCCTCAACATTAAGTGAATAACTAATTTCAAGTTTAGAAACTGACATGTTAAAAAGAAAATGAGTGAACGTAATTATCATAGATTTTTTTCTATTATATGCATAGTATTTATTTTAGATTGTCTCTCCTTATAAATTATGTGCTTTGTTTTTAGAGTAACTCTAGTGTGGACTATGTTAGACATATGATGACCATCAGTTGCTTCAGATATATTATATTTCAATTTTAAAAATCTTATAATGAAATTAGTTGAAAATTTTTTTTTCCACTTAGTAATCATGTTCTGCGCTGTTGCCAAAACACGTGAACTTAAAATAAGTACAAATTGTATATTTTAATTTTAATTTATCTGAAATTTAATATATATATATATAGCAGAAACTTAATTTGGATTGAGAAACTAGTTCAAATTGTGGAATTATAAAAAAATTTATTTTATTTCTCAAGTGATTTTACGCAAAATAAATAGTGATGATACACTATGCTGAAAAAATTATAATTTATTTAAAATTACAGCTTGGCACTGCTTTCGATCTAGTCAGTCATATTCATGGAATGAATATAGGTTTATATAAATAGAATTTAACCCAAGGGGACTTGAACATCGACTTTTAAGCTCCCTTTAGCTATCCACTCAATCTTATACAACTGATACACGTGATGACACACATGTGGAAAAGATAAATGATCTCCATTATATATATTTCATGTGAAACCAGCACTCGTCAGTTGGTCCAGATTATCATCTTCCACACATATATATAATCAATGCTTGCTTTATATTAAGATAGCGAATCTTCAAACTTTAATGGAGAGGCTACAATTTACTGGGCGCTCCAACTCTTCAGCAGTTCATACCATTGAAAATCTGATGATGGAACACACAAATCCCTTGTTGATGCCAATATTATTGTCATGCCCATGTCGACTAAGTCATTCTGATCCCTCATGTATAGAATCTTATTCATTTAAATACACAGATTTACTATTTTAATATAAACTGAATATTGATTGTATATATGTAAGGAAGATGATAATCTGGACCAACTGATGAGTGCTGGTTCAGCACGAAATACATATATTGAACACCATTTATCTTTTTCACATGTGTGTGGTCACATGTATCAGTTGTATGAGATAGAGCAGATGGTTGAAGGGAGTTTGAAAGTATGTGTTCAAGTCTTTTATGGTTAAAACTAATATCCAAGTATATAAATTATAGTTGTATTTAAATATATCATTTACATGATAATGCAATGCAAGAGTCTTGCTTGTTTATTGCATTGGTGATTTTTGCAGTAAACCATGCACTTTATGTTTTCTTTTTCGATAATTGCGCTTAGCATAAACAACTTTAATATTAAGTGGATTGAAATTATGGCTAGATTTGATTCCATGTTCCAAAAATATAGACTTAATATTGGGATCTGTTTTAGCTTGTTTGTGTATATATATATGTGTGTGTGATAATTTTGTAGTGCTGTTGGCATAAGACTCACTATAGTAAATTGTATTACATGTTTGTTTTTTGCATTTAGTTTTATAAACTATTTGGAGAGTTTGGTCTGGAGATAATTTGTCTTCAGTATATTGTTCAACATTTGATTAATGTTAGGTGGGATTTTAAAACTAATACTGAATTCGTGTGAACAGATTTTCATCTTTTTAGATATACATAGTATAAAAAGAAGCTGATTCGTGAGTATTAATATTGTTACTAATGTTTCTGGTATTTAAAGATGAATAGAATTTTTTAAGAGTTTTATTTAATATATTAATATTATACCCTGAATTGACCAAATCTTTTATGTAATTTTCAATATTGTCTTTTCTGTCTGCTTCAATCTTGCATAATTTTATAGTTTCTACACAAAAAAACATTTAAAGCCAGATAATCTATATGAAATTGGAATATATGAATGCGGGTGAATTAAACCATGAATGTTGATGTGTTTTATAATCATTTTATAGTTAATTTTTGCTTTTGATTGTTGGATATACGTATCTAAATATGATATTAATAAATCAAATAAAACTCATAAAATTTTTTTATTCATCTTTAAATAGCAAGAACATCAATAACAATATTAATACATGGATCAGCCTTCCTTTTATACCATGTATATCTAAAAACATGAAAACAATTTATTCAAACGAATTCAAATGTTGAATAACACTAAATACAAATTATCTCCAGACCAAACTCTCCAAATAGTTTATAAAATTAAATGCAACGAACCAACAGGATTAATATATATATATACAAATGCACTAAAACAGACTCAATATTAAATCTATATTTTTGGATCATGAAATCGAATCTGGTGACAATTTGAATCCACTTAATATTAAAGTTGTTTGTGCTAAGCACAATGATCGGAAAAGAAAATATAAAGAGGCATGGTTTATTGTAAATAACATCAATGCAATAAACAAGAAAGACTCGTCCATTGCATTATCACATAAATGGTATATTTAAATTATTTAACTTATAAATTCTATTAATATAAACCTATATTAGTTCTATAAATTATAATTTTTCCAGCATAGTGAAGCGTCACTATTTGTTTTGTTATATTTAAATTAAGGAAAGAAGGAATATTATTGAGTTATGATTTTACAATGTTATTGTGACTGAAAGTATAAACAGTACTTTAAATATATTTTAGGGTAAAGGTTCTTGGATTCAAACTCAATCTGTCATTTTCACAGCTTTCTTTGTGTGGTTGACTCCAGTTCTTGTCTCTGTCACTTCTGGTACATGAATATTATTATAGGACCCTACGAGGGTCAAATCTTTCAATTTTTTACTTTTAGCACTCAAAGATCACATGACCTTCTGAATGAGCAACCATTGATTATTATTTACTAATTGGTACATTATTTTTAAAATTAATTATTTTTTTAAAAAATAATTTTTAATAATTATCTTGCAATCCTGTTTTTTTTAATTTTAATTATGGTAACATTGATTAAATTTATTTTTATATTATTTTAAATTACTTTTTTTACTTTCAAATTTAATCGAATTGTTATTGATTAGATCATGTGATCATCAAGTGTCAAATTACATTTCAGCCTTGTGAAGTTCTTTGTTCTACCATTGTTGCAAGCTATATGTAGCATATTTTTTTCTCGTTTAAGTGAATACATGCCAAATAGTGATGAAGTGTTTGTAAAAAATTTCATTGATGTAATTTAACTTTCACTGAAGTGACAGTGATTTCTTTAAAGAAATTAGGTTAATGCTTGTCCAGATTTTAAGATGGACAAAGTTTTACTTGAATAACATACCGTTTTCTTTCATTGTCTCCATGCCACTTATTGTATGGTTTAGAAACTAATAGATGTCAGATAAAAGTGCTTAATAAGTCTCTATTTTATGCTATCCTGGCCAATATCTCCAATCTAACTTCAAGCTGAGAAGCTTTTGGATTTTGGAAAAGCATATCTGTGAACTAGCAACCAACATTTATCTCTCTGGTATATTATCAAGATATCACCGAAACTGAAAAATACAAATATTTTCAATCTTAATCAACTTGCCTATATAGTTATGAAACCAGATTAGTTTATTTATATTATAATGTCCTTGGTTTTTTAAACTATATTCGCACCTCCAGAATTTGATATAAACCAATTGAATATCATACATACAATTCTATCATTTGATTCCAGCTTACATATTGTTGTTGCTTTTACTGCATATATCTTTTTCTTTCACTATCTGCATGTCATTTACTTTAAGCTTTAGCAAGTAGGTGATGTCTTACGATAGTGCTTAATAAATTTCTATCGCGTGCTATCCTATACATAATCTCCATGAGTTCAAAAGTAGTCTGTTGATGTTGGATATAGTTGATCAGGATTTATTAAGCATCATTATCTAGCATCTATTGTCTGCTAAAGTTTCTAATGGTGAAAGGAAAATATATGTTGCTAAAACGGCAATGATATGATTGGGTCATGTGATATTTTATTGTTTTAAGTGAATTAGTAGATGACTTTTTAGAAGGAATATCATCGAATGAAAATTGATATTTGTCAATGAGCTGATGATATTAAGTTTTAGTTTGTGCAGCGAGTCTTGTGCTCTACAGTGTACGCTCCAACATTAGATTTTGAAAGAATAGAGAAAAAGAGCTTTTATTTTTTGTTGGTTAGTTACATAAATGCCATTCATAAGAGACTGAATCTTTTTGGACACTTTAAGGTACATATTGGTAAGTGCAATAAACTATAGTCAAAATGAGTGAAAATAATACTATGGGTGGTTTGGCCCAGTGATAAACTGAATAGTAAAATGGTAGTTTGAATGTGGCCCAAATCGGTCACTTCTGGGGCTCACTTTTTTATAAACTCCTAAGTAATAAACCATCCCATTATTAGGGGAAAATGGAATTATCTGTGTCACTTAAATGTTCTACTGTTATTAAATTTTTACACAAAACATGGATTAAGATTTAGAAACTTGGATACATCTGTGCTCCGGACGGTGAGATCTAGTACGTCATCAAAATTTAAAAGAAGTTATTACTACATGGCCTACTAAAAGGGCAAAGTGATAGGGGGAATAAAAAATAGATTGTATTCTAATATGAAGTTTGATGTTTGGTTTTTAAAAATACTAAAATCTCCAATTTGTATTATTCACTTACTCATGGTACTGAATTAAAAAAATTTCTTAAAAGTATATATTGTGGATTTAAGTGTTATCTGTACTCGGTTTTATTTAAAAGAATAATCTCGATTGATTTTTCTAACAATATTTGTACTATTGGTAAAGTACTGAAAAGAAAATATTCAGCATTCTCTGTTTGACAGAATATTAATGCAGAATTTTGTAAGCAATTTAGGAATTTAAAAAGAAGCTTAAAAAAATTATCAAAAGATTGTAAAATGTTTCGTGGAAGTTACTCGTTTAGATTTGAGCAGATATCCCAAGTTCATAAATTTAACATATATATGTGCTTTGTGTACAAATAATGAAGTTTGTAAAAGCAAATAATATTCTGTAATTTAATGAGCTGAGCACTTTCGGAAGGCTTTATGCTCCCATAATCATAGTTATTAAAGTGTTGCAAACTATACAAATGTAGTATGTAAATATATGCAAATTAATGCAAAGTGATTAAAGAGACGATTTTCGAGAGAGAGAGAAAAGCATGCCTATGTCTATTAATTGATGTAGGGTCACAGAGTATTATTTGCTTTTACAAACTCCATTATCTGCACGAAAGCATATATATATTATAGATGACGGGCTAATGAAGTAAATATTTAATTATTTCATAAATTTAAATAGTTTTTTGTATTCTTAAAAATGTCACAGTTACAAATCCCAATAAGATTTTTTGAAAAAGTTTTCAACTATAATAAGGATATATTAGTTTCAAATTATTGAATTTAGGAGTAAATGAACTGTGAAGTTATACAAATTGATGTAAAGGATAATTCCATTGTTTCAATATCTAAAATAAAAATGATGAAAAAGACATTGCAGTAATTGCAATAGAATATCATTGTATTCTGCTATAGAAAAAAACTTTCAAATATTTTGTTGAATAGATTGTTTCTGTTCACAAGTGAGTCATTATCAAAAAGTCTATACAGTTTTATAAAATCAAGAAGCACTATAGTTTTTCCTTTTTGATACCAAATAAATGCAAGAAGATACCTGTGATTAAAAGAATGATCTATGTTTTGCATTCAGTTACTGGAGAAGATTGATTTTATTGTTTGAAGATAGCTAATTTTATTTGAAAGCAAGCATATTATTATGCAAACACTACAAGATTACATGATATGTAAAATTTGTGCACATGAAATGAAAACTTGGGTTGAATGGTGGATGTGAACTAGGTCCAATATTGTTCATGATCATGGTAGTAATCTTTGGAAATGTTTGTGTGTAGATAACTTTGATAATGGAGTTTTTATTTTGAATTGATTTAAAAGTAATTTCACTTTTTTGATATCTGAATATTTCTCTCTCTCTCTCTCACATCCCAATTCAAATGAACTGCATAATGATTTTAATGTTCCAAATGCAACCTATAAAGAGTTTCTTTTAGTAATCAGTGTTCAAAACGTTCAGTTAGTGTATAAGCCATGATGCGAGACAAATCTTGAATATTATTTAGTTTGGATGGTCATGAGTTTGAGATTATCAGTGAGTTTAGTTATAGGTAAAATGTTACTTGTTTGAAAATCTCTGGTTCCAAGGTATTTCAGATTTGACAATTTTTAACAATTCAAGAATAGATCTTTTATTCCTTATTATAACCCCAAATTCTCCTGAAGTAGAAAAAGACAATTTCCTTCGATTAGGTTTATTAATTTACTGATATTTATTGAACTTTTTGTTTGTTCGTTTGTAAATAAATGTGTATGCAAACTAATTTACATAGTGAATAAAAATTATAGATCATCTTTGGAATTTATTTTGGATAAGAGAAGTTTTTGAAAAACAGGTTTTTCGATATTACCTATATCTTGATAGATAGCTTTTCCTATGGAAAGGCTTATTTCATAACAACACAGATTCTGTTGCTTTCTTGCTACATTTAACAAGTTAAAAGATAGGCATTTCACTAATAATTATAGTAGTTCAATTAAGTTAGCTATGTATAGGGGGGAGGGATAATGCCTTATTTAATGTATGGAAGTGCATCATTTACTATCGATCAATCTACCGTAAATGCTTTAGAAAGTTTTTATTTCAGAAGTTGCTCTGTAATATTTTTTGAATATACAAAGGCACAATTATAAACTTAATCAATAAGTTCTTCCATTTTTTGGATGAGATAATATTGAATGTATAATTGTAGTGGCTCATTGCCAATGGATTTGGCAGGTGAAGTAGATGATGAATAACAAACTTCTTTAAAATGCTTTTTATGATGAAGTTAAACGTGGTTTTCATGGAAAAAACTGTCATTTTCTATTGTAAAAATTATTTCGGTGATGCATTTAAGAGCTGCAGTATTAATTATTTTCTTTATGAAGTATTATAACTTTATCTTTTTTTTTATTGCATTGTCAAATCCATATAATATTAGTATCATTTATGTTCTTTGTTACTTTTTACAATGCTTTTTTACAACTCACTATTGATGGTTTCGATTGCCCCAGCAATCTTTGTCAGAACTTCTATTTATATTTCCAAATAATTAAGATTTGGAAATATAAATTGAAGTTCTGAAGAAGATTGCTGGAGCAATTGAAATCGTCAATAGTGGGTTATAAAAAAACATTGTATTTGGAAATGTAAATAGAAGATCTGAAGAAGATTGTTGGGGCAATCGACTGTCAATAGTGGATTGTAAAAAAAGCATTATAAAAAGTAATAAAGAACATAAATGATATTAATAATATATTAATTATTCTCATTGGGTTGATGCGATTGAAGCTAAAATGTTATGAAGATTTACAATCATGCAAAGTGTTGAAGCCTTTCAGACAAAAAAAGACCAGTATATTTTATGTGCCGTTATATGATTTACATATTGGTTTACATAGTCATGACAAAACTCATTTTTGGTTCTGGTCTACTTTTGGGATCAGCATCACCATTTTCAACAATTAAGGAATCCACTGCAGGATGAAAACCTCTTTGAGTTTAATCCAGTCTCTCTAATCCATAATATCTCTTCTTCATGTCATATCAGCAAACATTCTTATTTCACCTAGATAACTCACATGTGGTCTTTTGTCTGCTTATTCAATCTTTTGTGATCCATTTTAGCTTTCTATCTACTAACTTCTTTTTTACTAATGTATCCAGTGATGGCAATGATGTCTGTTTATTCTCTCACCCTTTTATTCAATTTTCAATCTCGTATTATTATTCCTAATATATATTTCTCCATATATTGTTGAGTAGTTTGAAATCACCATTGCTCTTCTGTCAAGTACCAAGTCTCAAATCTATAAGAAACAACTGGTAAAATATATTTGCTAAAAACTTTCCTTTTCAAAAAGATAAGCATATTTATTTTTAATACTATACTACCAAAGTATTTCATTCAAATTCCTATGAATAATTTCTTTCTTTAACTTTCCATATTAATATTCTGATGAAGGCATTTGTAATCGTTAGCTTTTGGTTATCGATGCTTAATTTCTTCTTCTGAGAAAATTTATTGATCATAAGTCTTTTAGCATTTATCATTTGTCTAATTTTTTTTACTTTCATCTGACAACTTTAGCTAACCTTTTAATATATGAAGCATTATTTGCAAAAATGATCACACATCATCTATATATGCTTTCTGCTTTAATTACAAAATATTTCTTGTAAAATTGCTGTTAAAAGTTTTGGAGATGTGAATTATGCTGTCATACACTCTTTTCAATAGTTAATCTTCTTAGAATTATCATGTAATTTAATCATTGCTGTTACATTTTGATATTTTTCAGAATATATTTCATATTTATAGCTTGATGATCAACAGCTTTAATCACTGGATCCAAAGCTTAATAGCAACCCATTTCATTTGTTCTTTCTATAACTTTTCATAATTCTTGGATATGATCCAATATACTAAAAGTACTTTAAATCCAGCTTGTTTTTTTTGGGGGGGGCTGGATGGAGGGGGGTGATTGTTGGGTTGATATGGCTTTAGCCATTTATAAAAGGTGAAAGATGAAGAATGTTATAGAACTGTTAAAGAATTACATATATTAGTACAGAACTATACTTTTATACTTTCTGGAAGTTACAGCATAATAATTTCAATTATATTTAGTTAATTATAGACCTACAGTGGAGCTGCAAACAACACTGTATCTAGCTACACAACTTCAATTATATGCTATCCAAAGAAAAATGTATACAAACAGATAAAAATGTAAATAAACAAATAAAAAAACATTACAATTAGCAAATTTTACACTATTCAGCAGCCATTTTTCATTCTCTGAGCACCGTATGCAACATTTTTTTAAAAAAGTACAATTTTTAAATAAATTTTATGGTAGTTGTGAATTGTCTAATGTGGCCACTAGGTGGCACTGCAGTCCATCAACAACCCCTAAGCATAAGTCACAACTACCAATTTTATAATATGCCAGTAGTCATTTTTTTCATTTCAGAGCACTATACATTATATATATATTAATAAAATTTCTTTGGTTAATGTTGAAAACATATTTTATTTTTCTTTATTGTTCTTTATGAATTTGATGTGCATAATAAAAAAAATTTTTTAACATTATTTACTAAAAATTTTACAAAATACTTAAAGTTAATAATTAGAGATTGTAATTTCTTGATAGAGTCTAGTCTATTATGTTTCTATAAGAGAAAAAAGTTATTGAAAAAAAAGAGTGTTGTCCTCAACATATTTAATAATTAACAAATTTTGACTTTTCACTATTTAATTTATTTTAAAATTAAAATTACAGTAGTTAACTTTTTTATTATTATTGTTTAGTTTTTTTATTATTATTGTTTCAGTCAATGCATGACTGAATACTTACTCCCTAATAAATTTATAAATGTCGCTCAATTTATTATTAATAACTTTTTTTTTTAATTTTTGTTTATATATGCTTAATCGACATATAAAAAAGCATTTGTGTTATGTACAAGTATATGTTGAAAAGTGCTGTACAGTTGAATTCAATAGACAATATGTATTCTATTCTAATCACTGTTTATTTAAAAAACATGAGCTATTATATGCTATATACATTTGAACACAAGGAAGGCTTGGAATAAAATATAGCATAATTTACAGCACTGTATTTTATAAATGTCTACATGCACAGTTTTTTCTTTGCATTTGCTATAGTGATCATCATCAATTTATATTCACTACTTCAATCAACTATTGACTATATGATTTCTAAAAAACAAAAAAATTTGAATTTTTTTTTAATGTCAGCCATTTTTTTAAATGGCGGTTATTTTGTAAGACTAATGATGTTATAAATAATGACTTAAAGAAAGCAACATCATTTGTGTAAAATAAAATTTTAATTACCATTTATGCCAAGAAAAAAAGTGCAGGACAAGATTTTTCTATATATAATGATTAAAAATATGATTTATTATACAAAACAGTAACATATATCATGCAATAATATAATCTATTATAACGGTCGGGGATGATTTGGAGTCTTACCGTATCTGCCATACAGAGCACCACCAGACCATTTGAACCTGGAAAATTTATAGTGTAGGCAGATACTTACTGTTAAGATCCAATTTTATTTTATTATTGACCATTAGCCCATGTCACTAGCTCAAGGAGAAGCCGAGATTTATAATCTTAAATGTTTTAATAAAGAAAAAGATTTAAAATCTTAAATATATTTTTAATATTAAAAAATAAATAAATAAATAAAATAAGCCACTGCCAGTAATAACACACAAAAAACATTTATTGATGCACATATATGTATATTTAAAATTGAGGAATAATTGATCTTAATTTGTTATTAATTTTAAATTTAGATTATTATTTTATGCCTTAGTTAAAAGTCCACACAGATGGACAGTTTAAAAAAGTTTGTTTTATAATGTTGAGTATAGATAGACTACATAGATTACTCAGTTAAAACTTTTCCAAAACAATCATTCAACCTCAGGCTAAAAGTTCGTAGCCAGACCAATGCTTGCTTCCTGATATACGGATGTAACCAATGCAATATGAAAATGCTAGCATAAAACCATGCTGACAGGAATTTGTGTCTGCAGTGTGGTATTATTTAAAGAGAAATGATCCTCACCCAGAACAGGAATGAGCATCTGTCTGGCGAAGGAAATCATTTGGAAAATATATATTGAAAATTCTCTGAAATGGTGAATTGCGGTCTTGGCCGTCTTACTATTAACACCCAGAGTAAAAAGGAAAACACTGGTGAGGGAAATACTTTCACATCCATTATAATGCATTGACTATGCCTTTGGATCATACATTCATATGGACTTTACTCTGTATGCTAAACATGCTTCCCATTACATTGATATAAGCATCCATATATCCCTCCACAAGCATCGACCTAACTATGAAACAAATAGTCTGAAATCAAAACCCTTTTGAAAATAAACATAAATGAATTTAAATATAAAGTTATTGATTGAAAATTGCTAGAAGAAATTTACTATAAAGTAATCCCAAATGACACTCATCGTAAGGTGCCGCATTGGCAACAACAACTTAAAGATATACCTGTAAATACATTTAGACACTCAGCATGAGGTGACATATTTATTGATATATATATTTCACATATAAGAAATCTTAAGAAAAACCAACATAATGAATCTATGCAGCTATCTACACCCAACTTAAAATTTAATACATTTTAATGATTTAGTTAATAAATATTTTTAAAAAAATGGAAATGGTTGAATAGCAAACTTATTCATAAAAATAAATAATTGATTTAGAAATCATTAAGTCAGATAAGAGTTCATATTTTATATTACCATTTGAAAGTTTGTTAAAGTTCATGTTGAATAAACAAAAGAGTTCATACTTTCCATGAGGGGCCTGAAGTCTGTCTTGTCCATGAGAGATCTGAAGTCCGTTTAATATTTCTGGGAGGATTGGTCCATTGTTTGCTGCCATTCAGTGCTCATTAGTTTGGAGGCTGCCTCAGCTAGCATATTACAGGAAATTAAATAAACTCCTACATTGTGGAGTCTGTAATACAACTACAGTTCATATGTAGATTGTCAGATTTTAGACAACTGCTATTATTTTTTTATACTTTTTATAGCCTCTTATCAAAAATCCAATAGAACGACCTAACATGATGTCACTTGTTCTTAAGTTTTAGATGTTTTTTTTTAGGCCCACGCTGTGGCTTGGTGCTTCCATTGGTCAATCTTTAATTTCATTCTCTTTTCCGATCTTTATTATTTAAGGGCCCCAAGGGCTAATTTGTTTTAAAACAGTCATTTCCATTTATTAAGATTAAACATGATAGAAATTAACATTTATTTCTATTTTCAAAAATATTAATCTTTATCTTTACTTTTTTTTTTTTTTACAAAAAGTAATTTTAAATACTTTTTTTTTCTTAAAATATTTTTTTAAAGTTTTCCATCTGTGTGATATATATATGTTAACATAACTCTTTTAATTTTGGCTTTTAGTTTTTAATAAAATCATTTTTACTTAAGATTTATTTTCCCCTTTATTTTAATTTTAAAATAATGTAACGGCATATGTATACCATTACACTATATATTGCACTTGAAACGCACATCCGTGAAGCTATGTTAAAAGTTTGTCATTACTTAGCGCTTTCGGGAACTTAATGTTTCCATATTCATAACTATAAAATAGTTAGAAATATAATTACTCGACTTAGCTAATTTTCACCTGGCATCTTTGCAAAGTAATCTGTACTATATTTTATAACCCATCAATGGTAAATAGGCCTTTCATTGTAAATGACAAAAAAATACAAATTTTAGTCAGTACAATATGTAGTCTAAAACAAAACTTTGCTGATATACAATAACAAGGTGAATTAAAAACAAATTTTAAAATTTGTGCATTTTGTTAAAGATTCTCATAAATGCTAACTCTGATAAAGACAAAAATGCTGTCATTGCAAATCTAAACTATTTTGGTTAAAAAGGTTATGCATTTTTCAATTAATAATTAACTATATATAATCAAAGAGTATTAAATGTAAGTTGAAAATGTCATTTAATTTTTAGTCAATATTCTTGTAAATTGGCTTTAACAAGATTTTTGATACATGTAAGAAGGTAATGGAGGCATTCATCATATACTTTAAAAAGTTCAGCAAAAACATACAAATTTCATTCAGTGCATAATTAAAAACAAATGTTGAACAAACCCAATAACAAAATGCAATAACTAACTCTTGACTTCTGACATTTTTTATTGTTACACCTGATGGAAGAGTTTGAAAACACCCAATATTTCATTGCTGTATAAAATCTTTATTTTATACTAAACTCTATAAATTGCACTTCTTTTTTTTTTAATTTAATTTTATAAATGAATTAGATTGTAAAAGAATCATATTTGAATTTTGTAAACATTTAAAGGTTAAGTTGTAAATAAGAACAACAGATGTAAATGTCAACAGCAATATTAGTGTAAACGCTTGTTCAGAAAATGAATAAATTCTTTTTTAAGTTTTATTTTGAAATGTAAATGAATGAATGAATGAGAATTTGAATCTGATATTTGCTTTATAATTATTAAAATATTTGAAATTTTTTTTAACACTGTCAATTTTGACAAATGATGGTATTATACGATGAATTTCACATAAAGTGTGGTAAACATAAACCATGATTTTTATTGTTAATATTATGGTCAAGTTTATTAACTTATATTTGTAAAAATAAAACATAAATGAATAAAATTAAATTCCATATGAGCATTATTTTTGTTTCGTTTAACTATCAACTATTTAGAGTGTAAAAATAATCAGAAATATTTAATAAACATGCAAAAAATCATTTTTTTTAATTTCAAAAACTTTTGAAGCAAAATGAAACCAGAAAGGAATGAACACCCTTAAAAGAAATGAATAATGTTTACATAATAGCGATACCCATTTTGAGAGACTGATTATACAATAATACAGAGGGATCAGATAAAACATTGTTTACCTTAGTTATTTAATAATACTTGTTTTATTTACTGTTTCCCTTGAATTTCTCATTCCATAATATGTCTAGATATATATGTACATTTTGTTTTAGCACAGTATACATTGGGTTAAATCTCATATTTAAAAGATGTTGGAAATCTTTAGATATAAAATTTAATGAGAACTTAATTCATTATTGTTATAATTTTATATTATTTTTTTTCTTTTGTAAATAAATTAATTTTATTATATAATTAAGCAATTTTCCTTAGTTAAATGTAAATTATAAATAATGTGCGCTGACAAGCATTCATAAGAAAAATTATAAATTGAATGAAAATATAAATATATAATGGAAGCTTAGTGATTTCGAGGGCATTAAATGCCCTTGTAATCATAGCATTAGAATGTTTATGACTGTATAGCTGTGTAGATATATAGACAATACATTATTCAAACTGTATTTAAATAAGACAGTCTATTTCTTAGAAAGGCGTAAGCAGGATTCCTTCAGGTTTATGGCATCATGGTTGTTCACAATATGCCAGGCTTCTTTCTTCTTCTGCTTAGAGTTGTTTCTTTCACTTCATGCTATGGTGTCAGATGTGTATGACCTGTGGTGTTTTGGTGCTCACAGAAAATCATCTTATGCTTGGGATTATCTGCGGCTCTTCTGTAAATATGTCAGTGTGGTGAAATCTGAATAGAGAGGGATGCGATTCACCATAATGTATAGCATTGTACCCTGCTTGGGGCATGTAATTTTGTATATAGTGTGCAATGTTTGATCTGTATTGAATCTATTCTTGGAATTAATTATTAATCTGTTAGTAGAGAAAGGAGTACAGTAGCTAAGTCGATGCATTTGCGAGCAAGCTATGTTAATGTTTTTTTAGCTATCTAAGAGATATATAATAGTAGTATTGAGGATCTGTCAACTTTGGGAAGGTTTGATTTCATCTTGTTATAAAATTATTTAATTCTTCATGTGAGGTCATCATATTTGAAACCCATGCTGTTCAATATTAGCTTTTGAGGCAGCTTTGAACTTGCATAGATGGTAGTTTCTACATAGAAACAAAGGCAGACCAGCATATTTGTGAGGTTGAGATGAGAAAAATTGAAAGCTAACTCGATGTGTTAGTGAGTAAACTTTGTTTATATTTACTAAATTATCTGACTTTCATATTTTTTTAATTTTTGCTATCATCTAATTAGTAACTTCTGATCACATAACATTATCACATTACATTTATTTAAAATATACCATTTAGAAGTAAAGTTATTGATATCTGTCACTATTATTAACATATATAATTTAACTATTAATGCCCATTTGCCTTAAGATAAGTCTTGGATACAATAAAATATTCTTTGTTATCCATCTGAATTGGTTATAAATTTTATAATTGAATCATAAAATTTTAGAACCTTATTTATCATACTTAAATATTTTAAACCTTGACATATTAGATTTGATGTTTGAAAACTTAAAGTGAATACGCTAGCCACATAATTATTATTGTATTAATTTTTAATAACCCTGAGATATTATTATTTATTAATACAGATTTATATTACTTTAAATACTTAAAGACATATATTTTATTTACATATTATCAGCTTATTACTGGTTAAGCTAACACTTTGACTGTTGTAATATATATTTCAAAACATTTTAACTACCCAGTTAGTTTAATGTAACTTGGAAATTTGGAAACCAGGTTGCTAATATTTTTGCTAAGTGTTAATCATGCATAGTTTTTTGAATTAGCTGATGGCCTTGCTTTTAGAATAAGTTGTATCTTCAGATGAAGCTTAAACTTGAATGGGAAAGTGTGTAAAAAAATTGTACTATCATCTAGTATATTTGTTTGCCATTTTTTAAACAGATCAAAAGAGAGGTTTACAAGTTTGATTATTCACTGAGAGTTACTTAAAAGTATATTCAATGCATAAAGTACATTTCGAAAAGCATATCCAATTATAAAAGTGGAGGATAAAAAGAAAGTATTTACTAGATTACTAAGTCAATAAAGCCAATTAATCAAGGTTTTAATGAGTTTATAAATTTAGATAATAACAATCAATTCAAGCTAAGAACAACCTGTAATTGTTAAAAATAGGTTGCCTTGACTACAGGTTGAGATTTTTGTTAGTTTAAGGATTGATTGAAAAGAAACAAACCTGTAATTATTAAAAGTAGGTTCCCTTGACTACAGGTTGAGATTGTTGTTAGTTTAAGGGTTGATTGAAAAGAAACAAACCTGTAATTATTAAAAGTAAGTTGCCTTGACTACAGGTTGAGATTGTTGTTAGTTTAAGGGTTGATTGAAAAGAAACAAACCTGTAATTGTTAAAAGTAGGTTGCCTTGACTACAGGTTGAGATTGTTGTTAGTTTAAGGGTTGATTGAAAAGAAACAAACCTGTAATTATTAAAAGTAGGTTGCCTTGACTACAGGTTGAGATTGTTGTTTAAGGGTTGATTGAAA